>SJYT01069096.1:183540-349756 GCA_006410635.1 Cephalophus harveyi | reverse complement strand
TTTCTCATGATGTACTCTGCATAGAAGTTAAATAAGCAGGGTCCCATCTATTTCCCATGAAGTGATGGGACCAGATGCCATGATCTTCATTTTCTGAATGTTGAGCTTTAAGCCAACTTTTTCACTCTCCTCTTTCACTTTCATCAAGAGGCTCTTTGGTTCTTCTCTTTCTGCCGTAAGGATGGTGACATCTGCCTATCTGAGGTTATTAATATTTCTTCCGGCAATCTTGATTCCAGCTTGTGTTTCTTCCAGTCCAGCGTTTCTCATGATGTACTCTGCATAGAAGTTAAATAAGCAGGGTGACAATATACAGCCTTGATGTACTCCTTTTCCTATTTGGAACCAGTCTGTTGTTCCATGTCCAGTTCTAACTGTTGCTTCCTGAACTGCTTATACGTTTCTCAAGAGGCAGGTCAGGTGGTCTGGTATGCCCATCTCTTGAAGAATTGTCCACAGTTTATTGTGATCCACACAGCCAGAGGCTTTGGCATTGTCAATAAAGCAGAAATAGGTGTTTTTCTGAAACTCTCTGGCTTTTTTGATGATCTAGTGGATGTTGGCAATTTGATCTCTGGTTCCTCTGCCTTTTCTAAATCCAGCTTCAATATCTTGAAGTTCACGGCTCACGTATTGCTGAAGCCTGGCTTGGAGAATATTGAGCATTACTTTACTAGCGTGTGAGATGAATACAGTTGTGCGGTAATTTGAGCATTCTTTGGCATTGCCTTTCTTTGGGATTGGAATGAAAACTGACCTTTTCCAATCCTGTGGCCACTGCTGAGTTTTCCAAATTTGCTGGCATATTGAGTGTAGCACTTTCACAGCATCATCTTTTAGGATTTGAAATAGCTCAACTGGAATTCCATCACCTCCACTAGCTTTGTTCATAGTGATGCTTCCTAAGGCCCACTCGACTTCACATTCCAGAATGTCTGGCTCGAGGTGAGTGATCACACCATCGTGATTATCTTGGTCATGAAGATCTTTTTTGTACAGTTCTGTGTATTCTTGCCACCTCTTCTTAATATCTTCTGCTTCTGTTAGGTCTATACCATTACTGTCCTTTATTGAGCCCATCTTTGCATGAAATGTTCCCTTGATATCTCTAATTTTCTTGAAGTGATAGATCTCTAGTCTTTCCCATTCTATTGTTTTCCTCTACTTCTTTGCATTGATCACTGAGGAAAGCTTTCTTATCTCTCCTTGCTATTCTTTGGAACTCAGTATTCAGATGGGTATATCTTTCCTTTTCTCCTTTGCTTTTCGCCTCTCTTCTTTTCACAGCTATTTATAAGGCCTCCTCAGACAGCTGTTTTGCATTTTTACATTTCTTTTTCTTAGGGATGGTCTTGATTTTCTCACTTCCGCTGTATAGTCATAAGGGATTTGATTTAGGTCATACCTGCATGATCTAGTGGTTTTCCCCACATTCTTCAATTTAAGTCTGAATTTGGCAATAAGGAGTTCATGATCTGAGCCACAGTCAGCTTCCAGTCTTGTTTTTGCTGATTATATAGAGCTTCTCCATCTTTGGCTGCAAAGAATATAATCAATCTAATTTCGGTGTTGGCCATCTGGTGATATCCATGTGTAGAGTCTTCTCTTGTGTTGTTGGAAGAGAGTGTTTGCTATGGCCAGTGCGTTCTCTTGGCAAAACTCTATTAGCCTTTGCCATGCTTCATTCCACATTCCAAGGCCAAATTTGCCTGTTACTCCAGGTGTTTCTTGACTTTCTACTTTTGCATTCCAGTTCCCTATAATGAAAAGGACATCTTTTTTGGATATTAGTTCTAAAAGGTCTTGTAGGTCTTCATAGAATCATTCAACTTCAGCTTCTTCAGCATTACTGGTCAGGGCATAGACTTGGATTACCGTGATGTTGAATGATTTGCCTTGGAAACAAACAGAGATCATTCTGTCATTTTTGAGATTGCATCCAAGTACTCTATTTTGGACTGTTTTGTTAACTATAATGGCTACTCCATTTCTTCTAGGGGATTCCTGCCCACAGTAGTAGATATAATGGTCATCTGAGTTAAATTCACCCATTCCAGTCCATTTTAGTTGGCTGATTCCTAGAATGTCGACGTTCACTCTTGCCGTCTCCTGTTTGACCACTTCCAATTTGCCTTGATTCATGGACCTAACATTCCAGGTTCCTATGCAATATTGCTCTTTACATCATCGGACCTTGCTTTCATCACCAGTCACATCCACAGCTGGGTGTTGTTTTTGCTTTGGCTCCATGTCTTCATTCTTTCTGGAGTTATTTCTCCACTGATCTCCAGTAGTATATTGGGCACCTACCGATCTGGGGAGTTCATCTTTCAGTATCCTCTCATTTTGCCTTTTCATACTGTTCATGGGGTTCTCAAGGCAAGAATATTGAAGTGGTTTGCCATTCCCTTCTCCAGTGGACCACATTCTGTCAGAGCTCTCCACCATGACCTGTCCATCTTGGGTGGCCCCACGCGGCATGGCTTAGTTTCATTGAGTTAGACAAGGCTGTGGTTTGTGTGATCAGACTGGCTAGTTGTCTGTGATTGTGGTTTTTCAGCCTGTCTGCCCTCTGATGCCCTCTTTCAGCGCCTGCCATCTTACTTGGGTTTCTCTTACCTTGGACGTGAAAACGTTTGTAAATTGTAAAACACTGATGCATATTAATTCTAAGATTTGCTAAGAATTTTGCATTAGACTCTTCAGTTCAGTTCTGTCACTCAGTCGTGTCCGACTCTTTGCGACCCCATGAATTGCAGCACGCCAGGCCTCCCTGTTCATTACCATCTCTCGGAGTTCACTCAGACTCACATCCATCGAGTCAGTGATGCCATCCAGCCATCTCATCCTCGGTCATCCCCTTCTCCTCCTGCCCCCAATCCCTCCCAGCATCAGAGTCTTTTCCAATGAGTCAACTCTTCACATGAGGTGGCCAAAGTACTGGAGTTTCAGCTTTAGCATCATTCCCTCCAAAGAAATCCCAGGGTTGATCTCCTTCAGAATGGACTGGTTGGATCCCCTTGCAGTCCAAGGGACTCTCAAGAGTCTTCTCCAACTGCATTATTAATACATAATTTTTGAACAAGTTCTAATATATGTTTAAAACATTTAAAACACTAATTCATTTGACTAAAGCTTGGTACTAGTGAGGTTTTATCACCCTAGTAAGTGGATTACCTTCACTTATTCTATGACCAGAATACAACACAAACTCCAGCCAATTTGGTTAAGATTATATGAATGGATGTCACAGCTCCATTATCATTGTGGATAAAAAAATAATTAGCACAGATATAATGAGGGTGAATCAGTAACTTATATGAAGGATTAACCTTTGTTCAAAATAGTCACCTTGTGAGTCATGGAATTTAGGCTCCCCCTAGTGGCTATCTCGAAGAAAGCAATGGCACTCCACTCCAGTACTTTTGCCTGGAAAATCCCATGGACGGAGGAACCTGGTAGGCTGCAGTCCATGGGGTCGCGAAGAGTTGGACACGACTGAGCGACTTCACTTTCACTCTTCACTTTCATGCGTTGGATAAGGAAATGGCAACCCACTCCAGTGTTCTTGCCTTGAGAATCCCAGGGAGGGGGAGCCTGGTGGGCTGCCATCTATGGGGTCGCAGAGTTGGGCACGACTGAAGCGACTTAGCAGCAGCAGCAGCAGCAGCAGTGGCTATCTGGAAGCAATCAGATTTATACAGCTATCTTTTAACATTATTTTCTGTTTGCACTTTTCCACTTTTTTTAAGCCAAATCATTAGCAACATGAAGAAAAAACATTCTAGGATTAACCATTACTATAGATGTTTTAAGGGGTCAGTTTGCTAAACTAAGAATGTTAAAGATGGATAGCAGTACAAACAACTAGAAAAGAGGGAAACAGAAGCAGAAGTGGCAGGAAACCAACGTTTAATTATAAGAGAGCAGCAGACTAAACACAGTAATTTGACAAGATCTGTACTAGACTCTAACTTTCTTTTCTTATACTTTGCCTCATTTTATCCTTCTTCAGTCCTGGATTTCACAGGTAAGTAAGTTTAAGTTTAAAGATCTTAATATGTTTCCCGAGACCAGAGAGCTAGTACATTATAGTAGTGTTATACTTAACACAGTATTTTTTTATAAGAAAGACTTTGACCATAATTGCAACACAGTTAAACAAGATGTTTTGTACCTAGTTTCTGTAATCTAATAAATTCTCAACATATTTCAATGAATTTTTAAAAAGTTAAGTTATCCTTATCATAGTGAGAAAAATATGACTAGGAACTTTATAAATATTTAAAGATTACTCATTGTTCTTTGAACAGAAGATAGACATTAAATTTTAGGTCTTCTCTTGGTGTGGCATTTACTTCACTATACTTAGTTTGCCCCCACCAGTAAAAGTAACTTATAAATAGAGAAAATTTAAAAGAGATTGATCTGAAATCATTTTACAATGTAAGTTGTACATTTTGTACGGAAAATATTTTTAATCTTTACTTTGCCAGATTTATTTTACATCACAAAAAAAGTTAGTGAACATCTCTTTTTTCCCCGCACTTTTCCAGGTCTAACTGTCCAAAATGTGGCTCTACTGGTGAAGCTGAAAATGCCATTTACAGATACAAGCTTTCCTTAAAAGTTGCAGAATCAAACAAATTATTTGGCATTACTGTATTTGGAAGCTGCTTAGATGCATTTTTTGGTCTCACGGCCACTGGTTTGCACAGGTAAGAATATTTAAAGCATTCTTTTTCCTAGCCGCGTACATCAAGTTTGAAGATATGTTTTTAAAATAATATGCATTTAGTAAAAAGATGATCACTCAACGTCAAATCATCAGTTCGTTTAAAAAGATAAGAAAGAAAGAGAAAGATATTTATTTTCTGAATACATATTGTGATGATTTTAAACCATACTCCTTTTATTCAGACCAACTAAACTGTAATTAGAGTATTAAATTACAAAACTTTAATCCAAGTTAGAGAAATACAGATGAAGAAAATAAAATCATTTCAAACTGAAGGATTATTCAAATCAAGTGGCTAAGGTCTCTTGAGGAAGAAGAAGCTATTTGAAGGAACATTTACATATCAGAAGTAGAAATTTTGTCATTTATTTCATTTGCATTGCAACTTCATCTGCATAATTGGACCTGTTAAGATTGTGTCCTGACAGTGTGAGTGTATAGAGAGAGAGAGAAAACCTCTGTCCATCTCCTTGTAGCTGTGAGCAAACTGATTTGAAGAAAGGAAAAGCCAAGGATCACAGCCAGGATTGCCAGCGATAGGAAAGGCTTCCCTCTGCATTGAGGAGAAAGGCTAACGATCCCACCACTTCTCCCACTGCCACTTTTAGAATAATTGCTAGGCCTGGTTACTAGACAGGCATCTACTTTATTCACACTTGATCAACTGCTTTTGTCTTTCTGCTACTAAGCTGTCGCTTCAGTCGTTTCCAACTATGTGCGACCCCACAGACGGCAGCCCACCAGTCTCCCCCGTCCCTGGGATTCTCGAGGCAAGAACACTGGAGTGGGTTGCCATTTCCTTCTCCAATGCATGAAAGTGAAAAGTGAAAGTGAAGTCGCTCAGTCGTGTCCGACTCTTTGCGACCCCATGGACTGCAGCCTACCAGGCTCCTCCATCCATGGAGTTTTCCAGGCAAGAGTACTGGAGCGGGGTGCCATTGCAAAACACCTAGCTGTTAAAGTCACATTTCTTTTTTCTATATGTAACTCAAAAGTTTCATGCTTTCCCATTTTTTATTTTCTTTTCAATTAAGGTACATTCAGGATCCCAGTGAAATTCCAGAAACCCTGGGCAGTGATACAACTCAAAACCTATTAACTAAAGCAGTGGAAACTTGCTTTGTTGGACAAAACTTTGTTTTTGGAGTGACGGTAATTGAGACTAGTTTTGTTCTTAGTATTATGCTAATATTTCCATTGTAATAAAACTATTTTAATTTTCTAAGTAGTTTTCAGGAGTCATAAATGTGAGGGCCTGTAGAAACTCTTTAAACTACATAAAAATAGGCTATAGGTGATCCTTTAAAACATCATGTATATGACAAGTTCCTCTTTCAAAAGCTAGAAGAACACTGTTGAAAGGCTTTCAGATCTTTAGAAATCTAAGTTTATTATAAATTCACAAGTGTTAGGTATTTTGTTTTGATATTTGGTATTTATTGTGCTCTCTAAATTCGGTTTAGATTCTGTAGTAAAACTTTCATCAACTCTTATCTACAAAAAGGAGGAGGGAAGTAACGTTGAAAGCCAAGTAACTGAGTACTGATAACTCTCAGAATAGGTTAGGAGGGATGGTCTTAAATATAAAAGTGACTGTAGAAAAAGTCTAAAGAACATGCTGACTCTTAAGGAATAATCCTTTTCTGTCTCTTGTATGCTAACGGGAGCAAATGAATATTTTGCCTGTATTGCAATCAGGGCTTTAAAAAAGGGAACACAGCACTTCACAACTGAACAGTGAGAAAACCCAAAGGGAGGTTGAAACTAGGAGCTACAGAGGTTTTCTGTGTTAAAATCTTAGATGCCTCTTTTTCTCCTTTTTTGTTTTTAACAATATAAGAACATTCCTTTAAACATTCAAAGTTTATGGAAGCTAGTGAGAAATGTAATAGTAACTACCATTTATTGAACAACTACTATTTGCTAAGCACCACAATTTTTTGTGTTATTGCTAATACAATAATCCTGCCTTTTTATCCTTATTTTATGGATGAAAAAACTGAGGCTTCTAATAACTTATCTAAAGTCCCCACATTAGGAGATGTTTGGAACAGAATTAGAAGACAAGTCTCTTTACTCCAAGGTTTATTTCCCCATAATTATAATTCCCTATATAACCCTATCATGCTGGAGGAATTGAATTATGGGGGTGGGAGTTATAGCTACATCTGTTTTAGCCTTTTAAATCCCTGTTTCATGTTTAAGTCAAAGGAAGAAAAATTTATTCTCATTTGAATTCATTTCCTTCTTTCACAGAATTTTGAAAACCAGCATGGAAAAGGTTCAGGTTCCAGTAACTTCTCAGAGCAGTGCTCAGACCGCAAGAGAGTAGTTAGAGCACTCGTAGCTTGCCAGATCATTCCACCAGACCCAAGTGTTGTAGGCTTCACTGTCATTGACTATTTCCGTCGGCTTTTGCAGATTTCTGCTGTCAGGAAACTTCACTGTGGCTCGCAGACACCTAATAGCCACTTACTTGCTTTAGAAAGTTCAAATAGCGATCTCAGCAGCTTATGTGGCCCTGACAGCAGTTCTTGTTTTGAGCCCCATGACAAAGATTATTTTCCAGGATTCTGGCAGCTGTCACTAGAACTCACTTCTGTTGTTTCACAACTAACAGATGATGGTTTTTCAGCTCCAGAACAAAGCAAGGCCATTGGTACTCTTCACCAGAACAGAAAGTGCATCTCCTCTGCAGAGGCCACTGGTTCCAGTACCTGCCTTGATACCATTCAGGGTTCATGGAGCCTTGTTTCACATATGGGCAAAAAGAGTTCAGCACAAAAGTTAGATGAAGAACCTGGCCTACAGGCTAATCAGCCAAGTACAGTTCATAGCAATCATCATGAAATTGGAGTTCCTGACTCTAATTTATTCCCTATGAAAGTACAGGAGCGATTTGAACCAAGGAATACAAAATCCTTCCACAGTGCAGTGGAAGTTACATATTCTCAGCATGAGATAACATGTCACCAGAATCAGGAGGTAGATCCCACCAGCTTTCAGCAGAGATGTATGTGTTATCCATCTTCATCACTCAGACTTGAGGAAATAGCCAGTGGTTCCCAGGACTGTGACCTCGAGATCTGGGATGACCTCCCACTCTCTGAAAGCCTAAACAAATTTCTGGCAGCTATCGAAAGTGAAATCGCTATAAACCAGACAGATGCCAGTAGCAGGAAATGTCGTCTAGATAATGACATCAGTAAACTACATGTGGACCACAGCAGGTTATCGTTGACTCCACAAAGAACCCCTGGAGCCTTGCATACACCACGTATAGCCTTAAGGTCACCACCAGCAACAGTCAAAGCAAACTCCAGCAGAAGTAGCTTCCTTTCCAACCATGAAGCAAATCCAAGTCCTAGCACTCATAAGGAATCACAGCCAGAGAACAGAGCAGAGGCTCTCTCGTTTGGTGGTAATAAAAGAGATATTTCCGAACATTCTCTACCAAATGTTCATCTGTCAGCTCTGTTTCCATCTTCAAAAGGTTCAGGCACAACAGTTGCTCTTAAGTCTACGAGAATTCTACCACGTGAGACTGAAATTTCATGTAAGCACAATACTTCAGAGGCTGACCATTCTTGTCTCAGCAGCAAATATAATAATGGATGTGAAGAAAAATCACTTTCAGAAATGAGTGAAAAGTTGACAACTTTGCGTTCTAGGAGGTATAATGTTTCCAACTTTCCCAGCTTAGAAAATAAACAATACTGTTGGTGGCCAAAGAATCAGGGCAACTGTTTGACAATTTGCAGGAAACTCACATATCCTTTAGAATCTCGTCACAGTACTCCAAATAGAAGTATGAATACATTGAGAGAAATGCTTCATGAACACACTGGTAATAACCTAACACAGAACTGTTCTACTGGTCATGAAGCCAATTACAATGCTTCTGTGGATCTCTTTGATGATAGTCCTAAAGAGATGGACATTGTAACAGAAATGACCAAAAGGTCACAGGATATTTTATTACAGTGGGGAAAGTCTTTGGCAGAAAATCATCATACAGAATCTGATTTTTCACTGAGATCACTTTCTGAAAACTCCAGCCAGTCATCACAAAAATTATCCTTGCAAAACACATCTGCCTCTCTCTATCCAAGAACCTGTCCCTCTCCACCTCATTTTCAGTCAGATTCAGAATATGATTTTGAATATAGCCAAGACTTTGTTCCATGTTCACAGTCAACTCCAGTTACTGGGTTCCACCAAAGTAGGATTCATGGGATGAAAGGAGCTTTCCAAAAATTACCTGCCTTTTATTTGGACCTTGATGCCAACTATAAAAAAACAAGGATTTCCTCTGCAAATGATGCACAGCAAGCCACCCCTATCTGTCAAAAAAATATAAAGACACCTGGCCAGAAATCCAGAAGCCCTATTGTATCTGCTATTACACCACCAGAGGTCTCCAACAACCATCCTGTCACTGAGTGCCTTGAAACTGATGCTGACGAATGGGTCCCTCCTACCACACAAAAAGTGTTTCCTTCAGATATGCTTGGATTCCGGGCCATGGGTCTAAAGAAATGCCATGCTGCTTATAATTCTCCTGATCAAAATGAGTTACCAAGAAAAAAACTGAAATATGTCAAGCAAAGAACTGGTAAATGCTTAATTAAGAAGGAGTTAAATTTAAAGAATATGCTTACAGCAACAGTTATAAAACAGAAAACTCCTGACCGTAACAATATAAGGTCAGGCTGGATTTCAAAAGAGTCAGTTTTGGGACGTGGTTCTTGTGTGGAAGTCAAATGTTGCCTTCCATTTTCAGAAAATTGGTCACCTTCAACACTTGAAACTAAAAGTGTTTGGTCTCCTGAATTGTTCTCACAAAATGTCACCTAAACCCAATTTCTGAGCTTTTAAAGGTACATCTCTTTGGAAACTCTGCCTCCACTGTCATGGAAAGCAGACTTACCATTTTGAAGACTTGAAGGAAATAGAAAAGAGGTGCTATTATGCCTATAAACAAGGGGAAGCCATTGTTTTTCCCAGTGTTTTATCCAGAATGATCTGATTTCAGATAATTTGGCACTTTATCTTGTATTGATTGTACTTAAGTAATATTGTTAATTTTGCTTGTTAAAAGTATTTGTTAAATCACACATATATGCAGAAATAAAGCTTTTGCAGACCAAAACTTAGTTTTTCTTAGTTGTTCAATGTGGATCAGAAAATGCCTGCCAACTACTGTTGGGTTTATGATACAAAGCTACAAGATCACTGATCTCAAAAGATTTTAGTCTACTAGATAAGACAGAAATATAATAGACAATTTCAGGGTAATACAATAAACACAATGATGGAACTTTTTTAATGGATATTACATTTATGTTGCTCTGGGAGCATGGTAGATAATCAGTTAACCCAGCAGCATCTGTGGGCTTTGACTCAGAAGAAGAGTCAATAAAGACTGAATTAAATGTGAAACTGTCACTGTTTTATTTAGTGCGTAGTTTTTGAATCCTTCGGAGGAGCCTGCTAGGCTATACTGTCCATGGGATTACGAAGTCACACACAACTGAGCAACTTCACTTTACTACATGCTAGGTGCTGGGAACTCAAAAGTCAAGGCCCTTTACCTCAAGGCCCTTCTTCATGATCTAGAAGAATAAACAAGCAATTAGTATCAATGAGTTCTATGATAGGAAGATAATCTCAAAGGGCTAATAATGGGCAAAAATGAGGAATAGTTTCTAGACATTCAAGTCCTTAGCATCACGTCGCCTGTGCCCTGTACAGATCTCTTGCTGTGCACAAGTTTTCTCTAGCAGCTGAGCAGGGGCTGCTCTTCATTGTGGCACACAGGCTTCTCACTGCAGTGGCTTCTCGTTGCAGAGCACAGGCCACAGTAGTTGCAGCACTCAAGTTCAGTAGTTGTGGCACATGAGCTTAGTTGCTCTGTGGTATTTGAAATCTTCTCAGACCAGGGATCAAAACCTCATCCTCTGTACTGGCAGGCAAATTCTTAGCCCCTGTACCACCAGGGAAGTCCATGCACCCTGTAAAAAAATTTTTATGTGTCTCCAGTCAGCTGCTTTTGCCATTCCCCACAGCAGCTACTCCAAATCTGCACTCTTCATGCCACCGACCAACCTACTCTTCTTGCCTCGTACTTCATGGATATCACCCGGTATTCCCTTGCCTTCTCACACCCATGCTTTGTGACTTGTCTATCTCCTCACCCACGACTTTTATCCTGTAATTTCCGAAAATAATGAACACTGCCTCCTGTCTGTCTGGGCTGTTGCCATTATACCCATCTTCAATATCTAATGTTTAGCCCATATTTAAGTTTTTTTACTTGTCCCTACATCATCTTGTAATTGATGTTTAACCAGGATTTCATTAAAGTGACTCCATGGTTTTCAGTTATGTCTCATCTCATTTTCTAGAACATAATTAGATTAGGATTTTGACGGAGATATTTCATAGGTTTATGTTGTGCCTTTCATATTGTATTACATTAGGAGACACAATGTCAAGTGGCCCCAGAGTAAAGAGTCAGGGGACTTCCCTGGTGGTCCAGTGGTTAAGAATCTGCCTTCCGGTGGAGGGAACGCAAGTTTGATCCCTGGTCAGGGAACTAAACTCTGACATACCATGGGGCAACTAAGCCCAGGCACACTGTGAAGACTCAGCACAGCCAAAAGAAAAAGAGTAGAGTCAGTATTAGAGAATTCCCTGGAATTCCAGTGGTTAGGATTCTGCACTTTCACTCAGGACCTGAGGTTCAGCCCCTGGATGGGGAGCTAAGATCCCACAAGTCACGCAGCATGGCCAAAAAAGGAAAAAGTTGTCTACCAGTGGTGTTAAATGAATCTGTTTTTCCCACTCTCCATCAGTATTTACTCAAGAATTTTTATTTTCTCAATGATATGCAGTCAATTTCACTCATTATTATTTTTGATGCTCCATGTAATAGTTGCTCCTGCATTTCTGGCTACTATTGTTTATAGCTAGTCTTAACCAAAAAAAACAGTCACTGTCAAATTTCACGTCACTCACTGTTCAACCTACTGAAATTTGTTCTTTCTCCCCACCTCCAGTGTCTATGGTGTTAGTAGTTTTCTAACCCTCAAATCCAACGGATTTGTCATTCTATATTCTATTTGATCTCTTTGAACTCTATTTCCAAGATAACCTTTTTGTGCTTTCTGGTTTCTCCTAGACTCTAATCAGGCATGCCTGCAGGATTTTTTGTTTTGGTTTTTACGAGGCTTTTATAAACAATTTGATTTTTAAATGGACTATAAAATCCATGGTCCCATATACGGTATGCTGGTTTGTCAGTGAATATTTAGAATAATGTATAAGGAAAAGGTGTATGTTTATTGCCCAATCAGTGATGTCAAGGGTCTTTCTAGTACATAAGCCAAGGATATAGTCTCTTCATGTTCTTTATTATCAAATGTGCCATTCCTGGCTAATTTCATATCTCCCACTGTGATTAGTAGTGCAGTTACTATTGTACTGAACTATATAGATCTTTACAGTTCCCTAATATTTATTTAATGCTAGTTACATCTTTACTCATGATGGTGCATCCATTGTGCCATTATGAGTACTGGCTTCCAGTAACAAAGATTATTACTCTGTTTCATCGATAATTACCAAAAATGCAAGTCTTATCCAGAGAATGCAGGAAAATGTGAGTAATAAGTCATTTCCTAGTTATATTTAGCCGTTGGAGTTTTCTAACATAAATATTGAATATGTATTCTAACTATGTCTTCTCTTGAACTTTTTAGGCTATAGTTACTGCATTCCTAAACTGTGATCTCTTAGCCACACCCAGGAAGAAGAATCCTAGGTGTACATGGGTGAAGCAAGAAGAGTAGTTTCATTTGTGCAAGCTATGTCCATTTCTCCATCAGCAAGGCTTAAGTCCAAGCCTAGAGAGCAAAATGTCACCATCAGTTAGAAATGAGAGGACACTGATTGGAAGAGCCAGTTGGCATAGCAGAGCAACAGTCTTGAAAGGCTTTAGATAAGGTGGCCTGTCCTGACACACAGTGCAGAACCTGCAGAGCGGGTAGAGTGCTCTCCCTGGTGCTAGTGATGGGAGGCAGACAGAGTTAAGAACAATGTCCCCAACCTCACAAGTCTGGGGTCTGTAGACTAGAGACAGTACAAGAGTTGGAAAACAGACCAATGGGAACCAAAGCACAGGCCCACACAACTCAATTTCAAGGTTAAAGTCCTGTTTCATTGCTATTAATGCTTTTTTCCCTAAAATCTAATTATTAATGTACTACATTAGTTTTGTCTTTGTTTTTATTTGTGAGGTGATTTTTTTGTTTTGTTTTAAATCTTTCTGTATCTTGTGTTTTAGAAATGAGTTGGGTTTTCTTTTATTGTCCATTTTGACAATCTTTGTCCTCTACCTGGAACATTTCCTTTCTTTTTCGATGGTTTGGTAGCCCAAAACCCTGCATTCATCCTGTGTCCAATATGAGAGTCACCTAAAAGCTATTCTGGCAGCTCAGTCTCATACTATTGTGTGAAAGAAATATTGCTTCAGCCAGTAGAAATGTTCCACTCCAGACCCAAGGGACTAGGGTAAGTTCCCTTCTTACTCAGGTCTTAGAGGTAGTGTCTGATCACCCCCTTATATCATGCTTGACTCCTTCCGTATCTGCCTACCTTTTAAGAGATGATGGCTCTTAGTATTCCATTACTGGCCCTTCTACTCTTTGGTTGAATTTTTCCACTCATCTACAGTTACCACTCACCAGCTGTTGAATTCAAAGTCTTACCTTTTATCTAGACTTTCTCCTGAGGCCAAACTTGTATGTTAGTGTTTTTATCATTCAACTCAAAATGTTTTATAATTTCCATGAGTTCTTTGACCCATAGGTTTTTTTGTTTGTTTGTTTTAACAAATGTGTTCATTTCCAACTGACTTCTTTATCTGTGTCTAATCTACTTTTCTACATATTTGTTGAGTTTCTCTTTCAAAAATTATGTATTTTCTAAAAGCTGGATTTTCAAATTTACTGTATCACATCTTACTTTTTCTCTAGACATTTTTAACTTTGCCTGCTACTGCTTTAAACACAGTGAGCATAGTTGTTTTATATTCTGTGTTTGACAGTCTGAATAAAGTCTTGATAGATCCCCACTTGGAGAAGGCAATGACAACCCACTCCAGTACTTTTGCCTGGAAAATCCCATGGATGGAGGAGCCTGGTGGGCTGCAGTCCATGGGGTCGCGAAGAGTCAGACACGACTGAGCGACTGAGCGACTTCACTTTTCACTTTCATGCATTGAAGAAGAAATGGCAACCCACTCCAGTGTTTTTGCCTGGAGAATCCCAGGGACAGGGGAGCCTGGTGGGCTGTCATCTATGGGGTTGCACAGAGTCAGACACGACTGAAGCGACTTAGCAGCAGCAGCAGATCCCCACTGTCATATTTGTTTTCTGCTGATTCTCACTCATAATGCCATGTTTCCTTGAGGCCTAGTTTAGCTGGAGTTACCTGTTTTGTTTGGTAAATTATTTATGCGACTTCTGAGGCCTAAAAAAGTATTTTCTGGGAAAGGTTTTCCATTTGTTTCTGACAATGCCTGGAATCATTACCAATATAAAACAACTTGGACAGCAAGGAGATCAATCAATCCTAAAGGAAATCAGACCTAAATATTCATCGTAAGGACTGGTTCTGAAGCTGAAGCTCCAATGCTTGAACCACCTGATGCTAGGAAAGACTAAGGGCAAGAGGAGAAGAGGGCAGCAGAGGATGAGACAGTTAGATAACATCACTTACTCAAAGGACATGAGTTTGAGCAAACTCTGGGAGATAGTGAAGGACAGGGAAGCCTGACATGCTGCAGTCCATGGGGTCTCAAAGAGTCAGACACGACTTAGCAATTGAATAACAACAACAGTAAAACAACTTTAAGTTCATAGTTGAAGGGTCTTTATTTTTTTAATTTGTTGTGTTATAGTTGACTTACGTTAATTTCTACTGTGAGGGTATTTTAGATCCACCAAATGAGCTGAATTTGGGTTACTAAATCATACAGGAGTCAGATTATGATTATACCTTCTTTGAGACTTGTTTCCTTCCTCCACTGCTGAGAGTTTATATCTAATTCCCCTCGCATGAAGACCTTCTGAGGTCCTGCTTTAATAGACAAGTCCTAATCCTATTATATTCCTTACCATAAGCAAGTTATCTTCTGTCACCCATGTCCCACATAAAAAAAGTGAGTTAAGATTGTCCCCTAAGCATATTATTTTATGGATAAATTATTTGTGAACATATTACAACATATGACCTTCCATGAGTTATCATTTAGCAATAAAAGGCCCAGGATTTTTACTCTTTTTTAGATGATTTTTAAAAACCACCCTCAAAGTTGCAACTACCTTTATTAGTCTGTTAAGACAGTTATTTCATTTCTAAATAGTGGGTTTCATCAATTCTTAGTATTTTCAACCTGGAAGGGACCACGGAAAACCTCTGAATTAGTGGTTCTCATCCACGGGCTTCTCCTTTAAATTACTTAGGGCCAAAAAAAAAAAAACAAAATAACTTGGGACCTTTTAAAATTATCCCATCCCAGACCAGATTTATCAGAATTCGTGAGGGTAAATCTCACATATCAGTAGTTTTCCCAAACTCTCTAGGTGATTCTAATGTGAAGCCAAGGTTAAAAGGCACTGATCTAAACCTCAGATCCAAAGATGCTAAAAGTCTGCCCAAAATGCCCATTTACTCAAAGTTGAGGTTAGTATGTGAGGGACCCTAACTCTTAACCCCCAGACTCTATTACCCCAGTATGCCTCCTTTATTATTGAATGTTAAAAATAAAGACTGGCAATAACATTTCTTTTAATTCAAGAATTCATACAACAAACATCAATTGTTTTCTGTGTACTCTCCATTGATGATAGAATGATTCAATAGAAAAACACTCTGGAAACTTAAGGTTGGAGAGAAAGCTGATGGAAAACTTTAAGGATTATCTAGTTAGCATTTGTCCTTTAAAGTCACTGCCTATTCTGGATCCTCTACCCAAGGTGCAACAAAATTTTTTGTTTATAATTTCATACGAGGGTGGGGGAGAGACTGTCTCCTATTAAAACTGATATGCTTAATTATTTTCTAATAATGAGAACTGCATCATTGACTGTTTTTGCTTTTTCTTGCAAGGAATTCCAAACCAAACATGATGCTCAGTTTTAGGCACTGCACTGGGCCTTATGGTTTTCTCCCTCCTTTTAAGTTATCTGAATTTTATTTCTATTTTTAATAACATTACAGCATAGAGTTTATTATAAAAATGGCTTACATTAGTTTGAAGGGAAGTGAAGTAAATTTTTATACAAATTTAAAAACCTATTTCAATTTCAACTCATTGAGAGAGTTACCATTTAATCAATAAAATATGTATAAAGTGCTGTTTTTTTCCCCCTAAAGTGTTTTACCAAGTAAAACATAAAATATAGACCCCTAAATTTATCTAAAGGAGAAATTTAGATATGTGGTTTTTTCAATCAGGATTATTCATTTTCTCAGTTTTTTTGATAATTATCAAATATGAAAGTCACAGGTTGCCAGTTCCTTCTCCAGGGAATCTTCCTGGACCAGGGATCAAACCCACTTCTCCTGCTTGGTAGGCGGATTCTTTACCACTGAGCCATCAGGCAAGCCCTCATGCACAGGTACCAGAATCTAATGTGATGTTGTAGCCAACCAGACTTTTCTCTTGGCTGCTGATCTTTAAAGAGTCAATATCCATTTCTTGATAATCATAACTTATTTGTTGCTGCTGCTGCTGCTGCTAAGTCGCTTTAGTCGTGTCTGACTCTGTGCGACCCCATAGATGGCAGCCCACCAGGCTGCCCCGTCCCTAGGGTTCTCCAGGCAAGAACACTGGAGTGGGTTGCCATTTCCTTCTCCAATGCATGAAAATGAAAAGCGAAAGTGAAGTCGCTCAGTCATGTCCGACTCTTAGCGACCCCATGGACTGCAGCCTTCCAGGCTCCTCCGTCCATGGGATTTTCCAGGCAAGAGTACTGGAGTGGGGTGCCATTACCTTCTCCGAACTTATTTGTTAGGTCCTATCATTCATTAAGGAAGCTCAGTTGATAAAGAATCCTCCTGCAATGCAGGAAGACCCCGATTCGATTCCTGGGTCGGAAGGTCCACTGGAGAAGGGATAGGCTACCCACTCCAGTATTCTTGGGCTTCCCTTGTGGCTCAGCTGGTAAAGAATCCACCCACAATGCAGGAGACCTCGGTTCGATCCCTGGGTTGGGAAGATATTCATGGAATCATGGACTATACAGTCCATGCGGTCGCGAAGAGTCAGACACTACTTAGTGACTTTCACTTTCACTATCATTCATTAAAAGTATTCAGCAAATTGTGTGTTGAGTTCTAGAAGGTACCTAGCACTGCACTAGGTTTAAGAAAACTGCCATCAAGAAGCTCACATTCTAATAGATGAGGTCACATACATTACATCATTTCCCTTCTTTCAACCCTGTGAAATAGGTATTATTATCCTCATAGCCTTTTCTTTCTTATTTGTAAAACAGAAATAATACCTCTTAAAGCTACTGTGACAATGACTGTGGGACATAGTTCCTGCCTTCAAATTCAGTGTTCTTTCCACACCACCACACCTGCCAGTATTAGACTTTTCTGTTTGCTTTCACCTACCCCTTTATTCTTCCAATACCTTTTCGAATTAGTATCTGCTCTTCTGTGGCTATAATTCCTTTACCCAGCTTCAATTTCTCACCTCCACCATGGCTTTTTCCCATCTTTCTCTCTCTATTGAAATCCAATCCTTCTCTGATTCCTTGCTTTGGCCTTGTAACCCAAAGTATTTTTTGAAAAGATGCCTTATCACTGATACATTGCTGATGGCAATGTAATTGGTATGAATTCTGTGGAAGATGATTTGGCATTATCTATGAAAATTTTGGAGGCAGCATTTCCACTTCTAGAAAGTTATCCCACAAATATATTCATATATAAGGAAATATTAAAGATATTCCATATAACATTGTTTTTAATAGTAAAATAGTGGAACAAATAACTATCAACATTTATAAGTGGTTTTGTATGTGTAGACTATTACTGGAAGGATACAAAAGAAAAAGTGAAGAAAAACAGTTTTAGGGACTTCCATGGTGGTCCAGTGGTTAAGAATCAGCCTTCCAATGCACAGGACAGGGTTCCATCCCAGCTTAGGGAGCTAAGACCCCACCTGCCTCAGGTCAACTAAGCCCTCAATCTGCATCTCAGTGCCCCTGTGATCTGGAGCCCACAGGCTGCAACAGAAAGTCCTGCATGTCACAACCAAGACCCAATGCAGCCAAAACTAAAATATTTAAATATATATTTTTAAATACCAAAATGCATATATATATAAAAAATAAATAATTTTTAAAAGTTTTAAAGATCAGAATATGGTATTGTATGTCTATATACACACATATATACACATGTAGATATATGTATATATATCTATATGTGTGTGTGTGTATTTCATGAGTATAATAATATTTTAAATCAGGTGCCTTCAAATAATGATAGAGAACCAATTCATTATCTTTAAAACTGATAAAAACAAAGAGAAAGAATTAGACATTTATCTTAATTTTCTTACATGAAATCTACCATTGGAGAACCAAAGAGATGTGGGGAAGCTGTCCTTATAAAGACTCCAACTATTACATTTCATAAATGATAGAAATGGAATATCACCATTTTGCAACCACTGATGGATAATGGATGTACTCATTGATCATCAATGACTGCTGCTGCTGATAAGTCACTTCAGTCTGTCCAACTCTGTGCGACCCCATAGACGGCAGCCCACCAGGCTCCCCCGTCCCTGGAATTCTCCAGGCAAGAACACTGGAGTCAGGTGCCATTGCCTTCTCCACAATAACTGCTAATATTCCAAAAAGAAACAGGAGTACCTGTCTGTTTACTAGATGAGCTGTTGCTTGATTCATGACTCATTCCATAAAGCCAATTAGGTCTTCAAAAAAAAAAGACAAGATATTATATGCTTCCTAATGAAAGAATATATGATTTCCTTTTACCTTGCCAGAGGGATTGAACCTGAGTCAAATCTTGCTTCTATATCTACCAGTCAGTTTGAGAAATATACAACTGACAAAAGACTATGTGGACCTACATCAGTAAAAATGAAATCAGCAAAATCCAGACTAGGAAACTGCACATCAAATAATGCATGTTCTTCAACAGATGATTTTAAGGAACTGGAGATAGAAGAGGAGCCTGTACATCATTTTAAAAACTCATGAAATTTTTTTCTTTAATGGGCAAGACCAAACTGCAGGGCCTTGAGATGCACACTTATCAGCATCATTTGATTACTATGAAAGTCAAGATAGCAGCTTCTCTGAGGAGAGGAGACTCTGGAATGGCTGGCAAAGTTCTATTCTTGGCTCAAATACAAAGGTGTTTACCTTTAACAGTTTACTAAATGATACATTTATGTTTTCATGTTTTAGTTTATATTTTTAAATGTTTTTAAACTAACTGAAAAAAATTGTAAATGAGGGAAACAGAAGGCACTGACAATGTAGAGCTTCTCTCTGGGCCTGTCCTCTTGGGCATTTTACATATTGTGTCATTTACAGAAGTCAAATAATTCACTCAAGGCCAAGGCCACATTACTAGTGGCAGAGCCGAAGCTCTGATTTTTCCAGTGCATTGTGCTGCCTGTAGGGGCTTAGAGGGAATGCTGCATGAGTCCTCATCTCTTAGGCCAGGCATTTCTCTCTAAGACACTTTCTGCCTTCCTGTTGACCAATGGCTGCAGCCACCTGAATAATTTAGGGTTGAAGGTAGATGAAGTATTCTGCAGTATTTTTACCTTGTGTATAACTTGCACTCTCAGCCTAAAGTAGTTTGTGATATGATAAAAGAAAATTGTCTCCGTAGGAAAGAAATTAACACATCTATAAAAATCTTGCCTTTTCCCTAATAGGATTCAATGTGTTTCCTGCAGTTCCCTTTAGGTACCAAGCTGAAGTGGATGACCACTTGGCCTATATCTCCCTTTGTCACGGATCCTTCACTGGCTGAAGAATTTTCTGCTGACTAACTAGAGGTACTAGCTCTGCCAGAAACAAGTGTCTGTTCATCTCTTGCCTGCCTTGAGTGGGGAATGATAACTCATGGCATTACAAAACCCCGGGCTGACGAGTGGTTTTTACATCTTATGTACAGAAACCACGAGGGCTTGGAGTGTGGGTTGGTAGACACAATAGGACCTAAAAGAGCCATATATACCATCAATTATTCTTTACAATGGTAAAGAATCCACCTGTCAATGCAGGAAACACAAGAGACATGGGTTCAATCCCTGGGTGGGGAAGATCCCTTAGAGTAGGACATGACAATCTGCTCCAGTATTCTTGCCTGGAAAATTCTATAGTCGGAGAAGCCTGGTGGTCTACAGTCCATAGGGTCTCAAAGAGTCAGACACGACTGAGCGACTGAGCACACCACAGCACATTGATTATGACTCCAATAATTATAAAGTCAACCAACCAAAAGCATCTTGAAAACAGATGTTATCCAAGATGGCTAAAACAGACCTAAAAATCAGCAGGAGCCAGAGAAGTAGTTTTCCCACACTCTGAAGATCTAAACTTAAGATATATGTGTTCATTAAAATGGGCATTTTTCATCCGGCCCTAACCAGATTACTTTTCTCAGGATTTGCAGTTTGGTTGGTATCAGATGAAGGGATTCATTGAAAGCGTTTGTACAAATAATGTGAACAAATGTAATGGACGTGATCAAGTTAACCAGAGCCAATAAATGCTGCTGACAACATGTTGTAACTCTCCTAGCTCTTGGGGTATTTCTTACGTAATAAAGGGGAAGTGAAAATGGTAACTCTCATATTGAACCTGTAACTAAAGCAGCCCATCAGCCCAATTAACAATATGTCAGTTCAGTTCAGTTGCTCAGTCATGTCCCACTTTTTGTGACCCAATGGACTGCAGCACACCAGTCCTCCCTGTCCATCACCAACTCCTGCAGTTTACTCAAACTCACATCCATTGAGTCGGTGATGCCATCCAACCATTTCATCCTCTGTTGTCCCCTTCTCCTCCCACCTTCAATCTTTCCCAGCATCAGGGTCTTTTCAAATGAGTCAGTTCTTCCCATCAGGTGGCCAAAGAATTGGAGCTTCAGCTTCAGCATCAGTCCTTCCAATAAATATTCAGGCCTGACTTCTTTTAGGATTGACTGGTTTGGTCTCCTTGCACTGCAAGGGAATCTCAAGAGTCTTCTCCAACACCACAGTTCAAAAGCATCAATTCTTCGGTGCTCAGCTTTCTTTATACTCCAACTCTCACATCCAAACATGACTACTGGAAAAATCATAGCTTTGACTAGATGGACCTTTGTAGGCAAAGTAACATCTCTGCTTTTTAATACACTATCTAGGTTGGTCATAACTTTTCTTCCAAGGAGCAAACATCTTTTAATTTCATGGCTGCAGTCACCATCTGCAGTGATTTTGGAGCCCCCCAAAATAAAATCTGTCACTGTTTCCACTGTTTCCCCATCTATAATACTATGTGCTATAGACTAAATATTTGTGTCCACCCAAAATTCATATATTGAAACCTAATCCCCAAAGTGATACTGTTTGGAGGTAGGGTTTTTGGACTTCCCTGGTGGCTCAGGCAGTAAAGAATCTGCCTGCAATGAGGGAGACCTGGGTCCAACCCCTGGGTTGGGAAGATCCCCTGGAGGAGGGCATGGCAACCCACTCCAGTATTTTTGCCTGGAAAATCTCCATGGAGGGATGAGCCTGTCAGGCTACAGTCCATGGGGTCTCAAAGAGTCGGACACAATTGAGCGACTAAGCACAGCATAGCACGTGGGGTCTTGACTGGTTCCAAATTGGGAAAGGAGTACATCAAGGCTGTGTATTGTCACCCTGCTTACAGAATACATCATGTGAAATGCCGAGCTGGATGAAACACAAGCTGGAATCAAGATTGCCAGGAGAAATATCAATAATCTCAGATATGCAGATGGCGCCACCCTTATGGCAGAAAGCAAAGAAGAATTAAAGAGCCTCTTGATGAAAGTGAAACAGGAGAGTGAAAAAGTTGGCTTAAAACTCAACATTCAGAAAATGAAAATCATGGCACCTGGTCCTATCACTTCATGACAAATAGATGGGGAAACAATGGAAACAGTGACAGACTTTCTTTTCTTGGACTCCAAAATCACTGCAGATGGTGACTGTGTAGCCATGAAATTAAGATGCTTGCTCCTTGAAAGAAAAGCTATGACAACCCTAGACAGCATATTAAAAAGCAGACATTACTTTACAGACAAAGGTCTGTCTAGTCAAAGCTGTGGTTTTTCCAGTAGTCACGTATGGATGTGAGAGTTGGACTATAAAGAAAGCTGAGCACTGAAGAATTGATGCTTTTGAACTGTGGTGTTGGAGAAAACTCTTGTAAGGAGAGCCAACCAGTCAATCCTAAAGGGAATGAGGCCTGAATGTTCATTGGAAGGACTGATGTTGAAGCTGAAACTCCAATTCTTTGGCCACCTGATGGGAAGAACTGACTCACTGAAAAGACCCTGATGCTGGGAAAGATTGAAGGCAGGAGGAGAAGGGGATGACAGAGGATGAGATGGTTGGATGGCATCACTGACTCAATGGACATGCATTTGAGTAAGCCCTGGGAGTTGGTGATGGACAGGGAAGCCTAGCATGCTGCAGTCCATGAGGTCACAAAGAGTCAGACACAACTGAGCGACTGAACAGAACTAAACGTCTGAGGGCAGAGACCTTATTAAAGAGATCACAGAGAGCTCCCTCACCCCGTCTGCCATGTGAGAACACAGTGAAAAGGTGGCCATCTATGAACCAGAAAACACACCCTCACCAGATATCAGATGTACAGGACTTTGATCTTGGATTTCCCAACCTCAAGAACTGTAAGAAATAAATTTCTGGTATTTATAAGCCATACAGTCTATGGAATATTGGTATAGCAGCCTGAAAAGACTGACACCATCTCTCAATGGCCTACTAGATAACTAATTTTCATTTCATATATATATATATAATTTTATTTATTATGTGCGTATTATATGCCAGACACAATGGCACTTTACTTGTATTATCTCATTTAATCCTCAAAGTAGCACTAGTATTCTGAACACTAGCTCAATTTTTACTAATTTTATTTATTTATATATTTATTTATCTTGCTGGCTGGGTCTTAGTTGTGGCATTCGGTATCTTTGATCTTTGTTGCATCGTGTGGTATCTTTAGTTGAAGTATGTAGGATCTAGTTCCCCAGCCAGGGATTAAACCCAAGCCCCCTGCATTGGGAGTGCAGAATCATAGACACTGGACCACCAGAGAAGTCCCTAGCTCAATTTTAAAGGAGAGAAAATTGAAACACGGATAAAATAACTTGTTCAAGGTCACAGCCAATATATGATAGAGTTAGAGTTCAAGCATTGGAGAAGGCAATGGCACCCCACTCCAGTACTCTTGCCTGGAAAACCCCATGGACGGAGGAGCCTGTTAGGCTGCAGTCCATGGGGTCGCTAAGAGTCGGACACGACTGAGCGACTTCACTTTCACTTTTCACTTTCATGCATTGGAGAAGGAAATGGCAACCCACTCCAGTGTTCTTGCCTGGAGAATCCCAGGGGCGGAGGAGCCTAGTGGGTTGCCGTCTATGGGGTCACACAGAGTCGGACACAACTGAAGCAACTTAGCAGCAGCAGCAGCAGGGTTCAAGCATAAGTCTTTTGTCTATAAAACTATGCTCTTCCCACAAAGATTAAGGCAAAGATTTATAATAGCCTACTCTAATGTCCATTTTCTGCTTCTTCTTTTGAAATAAATATCCTATTTCATTCAGGAAAGAAATATGCTCTATTGAAAGATTATATTTCCCAACCTCCCTTGCAGGTCAAGTTCTGGCCAGAGAGATATTAATGGAAATGGAAATGTTGTGTGGAACTTCCAAAAAGTTTCCTTAGAATGAAGGGATCAGGCCATTCTTCCTCCTTCCTTTCTCTTCTTTCCTGCTGCTGAGACTAGGATGTAACGGCTATGCCTCTAGCAGCCATCTTGTACAGGAAGGTGACCTTGAAAATAGAGGCCTGTGTGAGAGAGAGCCCAGGTCACTGACAACACCATGAAACCACAGGGCTAGCCTTTTCAAGCTGCTAACTTCTAGACTTCTTCCACACGAGAAAAAGAAACTCCTGCCACATAAGAAAAAGAAATCTCTGCCTTGTTTTCTTGGGTTTATTATTGTTTGTGTTAGTCGCTCAGGCATGTCTGACTCTTTGCGACTCCATGGACCGTAGCCCACCAGGCTCCTCTATCCTTGGAACTGTCCAGGTAAGAATACTGGAATGGGTTGCCATTCCCTTCTCCAGGGGATCTTCCCAACCCAGGGATCGAACCTGGGTTTTCTGCATTGCAGGCAGATTCTGAACCATCTGAGCCACCAGGGAAGACCAGGGTTTATTATTATTTGTAACCAAATTATTCTAACTAAAATGTGCCACATATATCAGTATTCCACCCACATTTTGCCTGCACAATTACCTAAAGCCAAATAATTTTACTCTCAATGACCCACTAATTATTGAAACATTGTCTGTGGCTCCAGGTTGTTAAACTTTTTATTAAAGAGGTCCAAAGAGAAGAGAACTAACATTTGTATGCCTTATATGTTTTAGTTACCAATATATATTATCTCAGATTATTTCACATTCAATCTCATTCCATGAACATTCCCATCATCTCTAATACATCCTGCTTTTATATATATCCTATCTAATATAGGATATATCCTATCCTAATATATCCTATCTTTTAGAAACAAAACCCTTTTTTGGCTTCATAGTCCTCTCAACACACCTTATCAGCAAAAACTACTTAAAAGTTTTATATTATAGCTGCTGTTCATCCCCTCTCTTCTGATTCTCCTGAACCCAAGCAAGACATTCTCCCATCCCTATCACTCTGATAAAAGAACCGTTTTGGAATCACCCATGATGTTCATGTTGCTAGCACAATGGTCATCTCTTAGTCCTTGTCTTTCTTGATATATTAGCAGCACTGGACACAATTGATCACGTCTTCCTTGAAACACTTTCTCCCCTAGGCCTTCAGATACCACTTCCTGTTTCACTGGTCCTGTGTCCTGCCCCTTGCTGGTTCTTTCTTGTGTGTTTCATTCAGTCATATCCGACTCTTTGCAACCCCATGGACTGTAGCCGGCCAGGCTCCTCTGTCCGTGGAATTCTCCAGGCAAGAATACTGGAGTGGATTTCCATTTCCTTCTACAGGGGTTCTTTCTTATCCCTGGCTAAATGCTGGAGGGCCCCAGGGGTTCAGTCCTCAGGCCTCTTTTCCACTTAAATTCACTTCTTTGGTGATGTCAAACAGCTTTATGATTTTCAATACTATCACTGTGGTATCAGCATCTAGTTTCTCCCGCCAGCCTGATCTCTTCCAAAATTTGAGAATTAAATGTAAATATGAACATCAATTAACTTCATAGAATTTTAGGCCATATACAAGTTACAGTTCTTGTAGTTTTATCTTTAAGATCAAAGAAAGAATAGCCTATTTCTTCAAGCTTCTTTTTATATAGATATGAAAATACAACTATTCTCTGGGAAGCCCAAATAAATTCCAAGCGTTAAAATTTGGATAGGCTGTCTTATGTTACTAATGTGTGGTTTCCTGCAAGTAATGGAAATGAGGTATTTTCGTTCTTGAAATATTCAGAGGCGAGCACCTGGCTAAAAATGACAGTCACACGATTGTAGTTTAAAAATAGCTCCAGGTTTCATCTCTCAGCTGCAGATGTGTTTGCAAGTATATAGACTTAGCATACAGCAGGTATAGTCTGCCAGTCAAACTAACTATTGTGAAATAATTGAGTAAATTAATGATAGTGATCATCAAGTTTTTTCAAAACATTAATTTGCAATTTGCCAAAGAATTGTGTGTCTAAAGCATTACATTGCCCAAATGAGAAGCACAGTGATCTAAACATTTAGATATCTGGGGAATAAACCACATTTATAATTTCCTTCTAGTGACCTGTGCTAGTTTGAACACAGATAAGCATTCAAAAATTCTACTCACCCTCCTGCCCTCCCTTCATTCCGCAAGTGTTGTTCCACTCTCTCCCATGTACTTGGAAAGCTGGAGAAGGCCTTTCCAGGTATCATGAGGGCACAGGGCCACTGCAACACTGACCACACAGGGAGAGATCTCAACATGATGGTCCACGTCCAGCATTACGAGAACATGGATACCAGAACCCCCATAAATAATCTTCAGATCAAGCCCTGAGCCTTTGAAGTGGGAACAGTGACTCCAAGACCCTAGACTACCAGAGACCTGACCCTAGAGAGTACCAAATAGTGAGAACTCACACAAAGGAAACCACTTGAATGTAAGACCCAGCATCACCCAACCACCAGTAGCACCCTGTGCAGGATGTCTCATCTAAACAACAAACAAAACAAAAATTCAAACCCAGTAATCAGCAGATAGGATTACCACCTCACTCAGCCTTGCCCATCAGAGGAAAAACAAACAAAAACTCAGCACAAATCTCACCCTCTACAAAGCTTACCTTAGGAGAGCAGAAACCAAAAGGAAGAAAGAATTCAGTGTTGAAGCCTGGGCAAATGAGATCTCAAATACAATAAGTTTAAAAAATAATAATGAAAAGGCAGAGAAATACTACACAAATTAAGGAACATACTAGAACCACAGAAATCCAAATAAATGAGGAGGAAATAGGCAAGCTACCTGGAAAAGAACTCAGAATAATGATAGTAAAGATGATCAAAAACCTTAAAACAAAATGGAGAAAATGCAAGAATCAATTAACAAAGACCTAGAAGAATTAAAGAATAAACATACAGAGACAAGCAACACAATTACTGAAATTAAAAATTCTCTAGAAGAAATCAATAGCAGAATATCTGAAGCAGAAGAACAAATCAGTAAGCTAGAAGATATAATGGTGGAAATAACTTCGGAGGAGCAGAATAAAGTAAAAAGAATGAAAAGAACTGAGGATAGTCTCAGAGACTTCTGGGACAATACCAAATGCACTAACTTTCAAATTATAGGGGTCCCAGAAGAAGGAGAGAAAAAGAAAGGGTATGAGAAATTTTTTGAAGAGAGTATAGTTGAAAATTTTCTCAACATGGAAAAGGAAATAGTCAAGCAAGTTCAAGAGGCTCAAAGAGTCCCATACAGGGTAAACCCAAGGAGAAACACACCAAGACACATACTAATCAAACTAACAAAGACTAAACACAAAGAAAGAATATTAAAAGCAGCAAGGGAGAAGCAACAAGTAATGTACAAGGGAAACCCTGTATGCTTAACAGCTGATGTTTCAGCAGAAACTCTGCAGGCCAGAAGGGAATGGCAGGATATATTTAAAGTACTGAAAGGGGAAAATCTACAACCAAGATTACTATACCAGACAAGGATCTCATTCAAAATTGATGGAAAAATCAAAAGCTTTTCAGACAAGCAAAAGTTAAGAGAATTCAGTACCACCAAACGACCTTTACAACAAATGGTAAAGGGGCTTACATAATCAAGAAATAAAAAAGAAGAAAAAAGATCTACAAAATCAACCCCAAACAATTAAGAAAATGGCAATAGAAACATATATATCAGTAATTACTTTAAATGTAAACGGATTAAATGCTCCAGCCAAAAGATGCAGACTGACTGAATGGATACAAAAACAAGACCCATGTATATGGTGTCTACAAGAAACTCACTTTATACTTAAAGACACATTTAGACTAAAAATGAGAGAATGGAAAAATATATTCCATGCAAATGGGAAACAAAAGAAAGCTGGAGTAGCAAGCCTCATATCAGACAAAATAGACCTTAAAGAAGATTACAAGAGATAAGGAAGGACACAGCATAATGATCAAGGGATCAATCCAAGAGGAAGACATCACAGTTGTAAATATCTATGCACCCAACATGGGAGCACCTCAAAACATAAGACAAACACTAACAGACATAAAAGGAGAAACTGACAATAACACAATAATAGTAGGAGACTTTAACACCCCACTCACACAGATCAAGTGATGGACAGATCATCAAAACAAAAAATTAATAATGAAACACAAGTCTTAAATGATACATTAGATGAGACAGATCTCATTGATATCTTCAGGACATTCCATCCAAATGCAGAATACATCTTCTTCTCAAGTGTACATGGAACATTCTCCAGGATAGACCACATTTTGGGTCACAAATCAAACCTCAGTAAATTTAAGAAAGTTGAAATTCTATCAAGCATTTTCTCCAATCACAATGCTATGAGACTAGATATCAATTATTTTTTTTAAAAAACTGTAAAAAATATAAACACATGGAGATTAAACAACACATTTCTAAATAACCAACAGGTTATTGAAGAAATCAAAAAGGAAATTTAGAATTTTTTAGAAAAAAATAACAATGAAAACATGACAACTCAAAACCTACGGGATGCAGCAAAAGCATTTCTAAGAGGGAAGTTTATAGCAATACAATCCTACCTCAAGAAACAAGAAGAACATCGATAGACAACCTAACTTTACACCTAAAACAACTGGGAAAAAAAGAACAAAAAAACACCTTAAACTTAGTAGAAGGAAAGAAATCATAAAGATCTGAGCAGAAATAAATGAAAAAGAAGTGAAGGAAACAATAGTAAAGATTAATAAAACTAAAAACTGGTTCTTTGAGAAGATAAACAAAATTGACAAGCCTTTAGCCAGACTCATCAAGAAAAATAGAGAGAAGAATCAAATCAACAAAATTAGAAATGAAAAAGGAGAAGTTACAGCAGACAATGTAGAAATACAAAGAATTATAAGAAACTATTATGAACAACTATACGGCAATAAAATGGATAACCTGGAAGAAATGGACAGATTTTTAGAAAAGTTCAATCTTCCAAGACTGAACCAGGAAGAAATAGAAATTATGAACAACTCAATTACAAACACTGAAATTGACATTGTGATAAAAAAAATCTCCTCCAAAACAAAAGCCCAGGACCAGATGGCTTCACAGGAGAATTCAATCAAACATTTAGAGAAGAGGTAAGGCCTATCCTTCTAAAACTCTCTCAAAAAATTGCAGAGGAAGGAACATTTCCAAACTCATTCTACAAGGCCACCATCACCCTGATACCAAAACCAAAGACAACACAAAAAAAGAAAACTACAGGACAATATCACTGATGAACATAGATGCAAAAATCCTCAACAAAATTTTCAGAATTTTGCAAACAGAATTCAGCAACACATCAAAAAGCTCATACACCGTGATCAAGTTGGGTCTATTCCAGGAATGCAAGGATACTTCAACATACACAAATCAATCAATGTGATACACTATATTAAAAAACTGAAAGATAAAAACCATATGATCATCTCAATAGATGCCAAAAAAGCCTTTAACAAAATTCAGCACCCATCTATGATTAAAACTCTTCAAAAAATGGGCATAGAAGGAACACACTTCAACATAGTAAAGGCCATATATGATAAGCCTACAGCAAACATTATTCTCAATGGTGAAAAACTGAAAGCATTTCCCCTAAGATCAGGAACAAGACAAGGGTGTCCATGTTCACCACTATCATTCAACATAATTCTGGAAGTCCTAGCTACAGGAATCAGAGAAGAAAAAGAAATAAAAGGACTCCAGATCAGAAAAGAAGAAATAAAGCTCTCACTGTTTGCAGATGACATGATACTGCACATAGAAAACCCCAAAGGTAGTATCAGAAAATTACTAGAGCTAATGAGGGAATTTAGCAAAATTGCAGGATACAAAATTGATACACAGAAATCACTTGCATTTCTATATACTAACAATGAAAAATCAGAAAGAGAAATTAAGGAATCAATCACACTCACCATTACAACAAAAAGAATTAAATATCTAGGAATAGACTTACCTAAGGAGACCAAAGAACTGTACACAGAAAATTATAAGGCGCTAATGGTCAGGAACCAACAGTTAGAACTAGAGATGGAACAACAGACTGGTTCCAAATAGGAAAAGGAGTACATCAAGGCTGTATATTGTCATCCTGCTTATTTAACTTATATGCAGAGTACATAATGAGAAACGCTGGACTGGAAGAAGCACAAGCTGGAATCAAGATAGCTGGGAGAAATAACAATAACCTCAGATATGCAGATGACACCACCTTTATGGCAGAAAGCAAAGAAGAATCAAAGAGCCTCTTGACGAAAGTAAAAGAGGAGAGTGAAAAGGTTGGCTAAAAGCTCAACATTCAGAAAACAAAGATCATGGCATCCGGTCCCATCACTTCATGGCAAATAGATGGGGAAACAGCGGCTGACTTTATTTTTCTGGGCTCCAAAAGCACTGCAGTTGGTGACTGCAGCCATGAAATTAAAAGACGCTTACTCCTTGGAAGGGAAGTTATGACCAACCTAGACAGCATATTAAAAAGCAGAGACATTACTTTGCCAACAAAGGTCCGTCTAGTCAAGGCTATGGTTTTTCCTGTGATCATGTACGGATGTGAGAGTTGGACTGCAAAGAAAGCTGAGTGCAGAAGAATTGATGCTTTCGAACTGTGCTGTTAGAGAAGACTCTTGAGGGTCCCTTGGACTGCAAAGAGATACAACCAGTCCTTCCTAAAGGAGATCAGTTTTGGGTGTTCATTGGAAGGACTGATGTTGAAGCTGAAGCTCCAGTACTTTGGCCACCTGATGTGAATAGCTGACTCATTTGAAAAGAACCTGATACTGGGAAAGATTGAAGGTGGGAAGAGAAGGGGACGATGGAGGATGAGACGGTTGGATGGCTTCACTGACTCAATGGACATGAGTTTCGGTAGACTCCGTCAGTTGGTGATGGATAGGGAGGCCTGGCATGCTGCAGTTCATGGGGTCACAAACAGTCGAACACAACTGAGCAACTGAAATGAACAGAACTGAAGTGAATGAAAGAAATCAAAGACAACATAAACAGAGCAGAGATATTCTATGTTTCTGGGTAAGAAGAATCAGTATTGTAAAAATGACTATACTACCAAATGCAATCTACAGATTCAATGTGATCCCTATCAAATTACCAATGGTATTTTTCACAGACCTAGAACAGAAAAATTAGCAATTCATATGGAAACACAAAAGACCCCGAATAGCCAAAGCAATCCTGAGAAAGAATGGAGTTGGAGGAATCAACCTTCCTGACTTCAGATTATACTACAAAGCTACAGTCATCAAAACAGTATGGTACTGGCCCAAAAGCAGAGATGTAGACCAATGGAACAAAATAGAAAGTTCAGAAATAAACCCATGTGCCTATGGGTACCTTATTTTTTTACAAAGGAGGCAAGAATATACAATGGGGCAAAGACAGCCTCTTCAATAAATGGTGCTGGGAAAACTGGACAGCTACACGTAAAAGAATGAAATTAGAACACTTTCTAACACCATACACAAAGATAAACTCAAAATGGATTAAAGACCTTAATGTAAGACCAGAAACTATAAAACTCTTAGAGGAAAACATAGGCAGAACACTTACAACATAAATCAAAGAAAGATTCTCTATGACCCACCTCCTAGAGTAATGGAAATAAAAACAAAAGTAAACAAGTGGGACCTGATTAAACTTAAAAGCTTTTGCATAGCAAAGGAAACTATTAGCAAGGTGAAAAGACAGCTCTCAGAAAGGGAGAAAATAATAGCAAATGAAACAACTCACAAAGAATCAATTTCCAAAATACACAAGCAGCTCATACAACTCAATGCCAGAAAAACAAACAATCCAGTCAAAAAGTGGGGAAAAGACTTAAACAGACATTTCTCCAAAGAAGGCATACAGATGGCTAACAAACACATGAAAAGATGCTCAGCATCACTCATTATTAGAGAAATGCAAATGAAAACTACAATGAGATATCACCTCACACCGGTCAGAATGGCCATCATCAATAAGTCTATGAACAATAAGTGCTGGAGAGGATGTGGAGAAAAGGGAACACTCTTGCACTGTTGGTGGAAATGTAAATTGATACAGCCATTATGGAAGATGGTATGGAGATTCCTTAAAAAAAACTAGGAGTAAAACCACCATATGGCCCAGCAATCCCACTCCTAGGCATACACTCCAAGGAAACCAAAATTGAAAATGACACATGTATCCTATTTTTCATTGCAGCACAATTTACGATAGCTAGAACATGGAAACAACCTAGATGTCCATCAACAGACAAATGGATAAAGTTGTGGTACATATACACAATGAAATATTACTCAGCCATAAAAAGGAACACATCTGAGTCAGTTCTGATGAGGTAGATGAGCCTAGAGTCTATCAGAGTGAAGTAAGTCAGAAAGAGAAAAATAAATATCATATTCTTATGCATATACTTTGACACCACAGTTCCAACGCATCAAATCCAATCAGTCCATCCTAAAGGAAATCAGTCCTGAATATTCATTGGAAGGACTGATGCTGAAGCTGAAATTCCAATACTTTGGCCACCTGATGCCAAGAACTGACTCATTTGAAAAGATCCTGATGCTGGGAAATAGTGAAGTGGGGAGGTGAAGGGGACAACAAAGGATGAGATGGTTGGATGGCATCACCAACTCAATGGACTTGAGTTTGAGTAAACTCCAGGAGTTGGTGATGGACGGGGAAGCCTGGCATGCTGCAGTCCATGGAGTCACAAAGAGTTGGACACGACTGAGAGACTGAACTGACTGAACTGAACACATATACACGGAATGTAGAAAAATGGTACTGAAGAATGTATTTATAGGACAGCAATGGAGAAACAAACATAGAGAATAGACTTATGGACATGGGGAGAAAGGAGGAGAGGATGAGATGTATGGAAAGAGTAACATGGAAATTTACATTACTACATGTAAAATAGATAGCCAACGAGAATCTGCTGTTTGGCTCAGATAACTCAAACAGGGTCTCTGAATCAATCTAGAGGGGTGGGATGAGCAGGAGATGGGAAGGAGGTTCAAAGGGGAGGGGATATATGTATACCTATGGCTGATGCATGTTGAGGTTTGACAGAAAACAACAAAATTCTGTAAAGCAATTATCCTTCAATAAAAAATAAAATTTAAAAATAATAAAAGCCAGACAATTAAAAAAAATTCTATTCAAGTTTGCAATTTGTTCCATTTAACTAATGGAAAAAAACAATGTACACGTTGAAATAAATTTGTCAAAATTCCCTCAGTGGCAAAAAGCAGAAAGAGTCAAAAAACAAAAGAGTCAGTCTCTCCTCCAGCTAGTGGTATTTGCCTCCCAGTCTCTGCTGTTTACAACTGAATAGGTTACATTAGAATCATATGAAATTGCCAAAATAATAATAGAACACTTAGGACTTCCCTGGTGGTCCAGTGGTTAAGAATCTGCCTGCCAATGCAGGGCACACGGGTTCAATCCCTGAGAAGATTCCACCTGTCACAGAGCAACTAAGCCCATGTACCACAACTACTGAGCCCATTCTCTAAGAGCTCACAAGCTAAAGCTACTGAGCCCAAGTGCCGCAACTACTGAAGCCCATGCTTCACAACAAGAGAAGTGAAGGTGAGAAGTGCAGGCGCTACAACTAGAAAGTAACCCTGACTTGCTGCAGCTAGAATGCCAGACAGCCCAGAGTCATAGTGTTATTCCTTTGTTATCCTGTGAACTCGACCATGCTCCATGACCCACTGTACTCAGTCTTAATCCAGGACATTGGTCCCTCAGATGCATATCCCAAGGCAGACAGTGAGAGGCAAGTGTTGAAGTGGGGATGAATTTTAAGAAAAGGTGTAAATTCATTCTGTAGATAACTCCTACAGTGGAGGCGGGAGACATCTAAAAGCAGATTCTTGCATCTGGCCTATGTTGTTGGTGGTGTTCAGTCGCTAAGTTGTGTCCAACTCTTTGCAACTCCATGAAGTGTACCACGCCAGGGTTCCCTGTTCTTCACTATCTCCTGGAGTTTGCTCAAACTCATGTCCATTGAATCAATGATGCCACCCAACCATCTCATCCTCTATCACCCCCTCCTCCTCCTGCCCTCAATCTTTCCCAGCATCAGGGTCTTTTGCAATGAGTTGGCTCTTTGCATAAGGAGGCCAAAGTATTGGAGCTTTAGCTTAAGCATCAGTGCTTCCAATGAATATTTAGGGTTGATTTCCTGCTCAATAAATGCTGAATGAATGAATGGGTGAATGAATGAGTGCCTCGTTAGTAATGTGTAAGTAGTCTCATTCCTAATTATGAAGGATAGTGTTTTAAACACTATCCTAAAAAATAAAACACTATCTCTAAAAAATAGAACCATATAATGCGTTTTAGCTGGAAGGGATCTTAAAAATATCTAATGTCATGTCCATATTTTGTACTTGGGAAAATTAAGACTTGAAAGCCATACGGTTTCTCAGTATCAGCTGGGACTAGAATTTGACTCCTAATTCTCAGTGTAATACTCTTTCCAATATGTGATAGGATAAAGCACCTTTGAGGGGATACCCCATGTCCAAGGGCAGAGAAGCCCCAGCTAGATGGTAGGAGGGGTGAAATCACATTTTAGGTATGGACCTGCCAGAGGTGCTCAGAGGGCTGAAACAAACCCTGTGTGCACCAGGACCCAGATACCCCAGAGACTGAGCCAGAACTGTATATGAGTGTCTCCTGAGGAGGTATGGGTCAGTAGTGGACTGCCGCAGGGGCAGGGCTCTGGGTGCAGCAGACCTGGGTATGGCATAAACCCTCTTGGAGGAGGTCGCCATTAGCCCCACCATAGGGTCGCCAGAACTTACACTGGACTGGGGAAACAGACTCTTGCAGGGCACAAACAGAACCTTGTGTGCCCCAGTGACCCCACAAGAGACTGACCCAGACTTGCCTGTAAATGTCCAGAAGCCTCTGGTGGAGGTGTGGGTTGGTGGGGGCCTGCTGCAGGGTCTGGGGCACTGAGTGCAGCAGTGTGTGCGTGGGACCATTTGAAGGAGGTTGCCATTATCTTCATTACCTCCACCATAGTTTGGCCTCATGTCAAATAACAGGGAGGAAACACAACCCCACCCACCAACAGAAAATTGGATTAAAGATTTACTGAGCATGGCCCCGCCTATCAGAACAAGACCCAGTTTTCCCCTCAGTCAGTCTCTCCCATCAGGAAGCTTCCATAAGCCTCTTATCCTTCTCCACCAGAGGGCAGACAGAATGAAAACCAAAATCACAGAAAACTAACCCATCTGATCACATGGACCATAGCCTTGTCTAACTCAATGAAACTGTGAGCCATGCTGAGTAGGGCCACCCAAGACAGACAGGTCATGGTGGAGAGTTCTGACAAAACATGGTCCACTGGAGAAGAAAATGGCAAACCACTTCAGTTTTCTTGCCTTGAGAACCCCATGAACAGTATGAAAAGGCAAAAAGATGGGACACTGAAAGATGACCTCCCCGGGTCCATAGGTGCCAAATACGCTACTGGAGATCAGTAGAGAAATAACTCCAGAAAGAATGAAGAGACAGAGCCAAAGCAAAAACAACACCCACTTGTGGATGTGACTGGTGATGGAAGTAAAGTCCGATGCTGTAAAGAGCAATATTGCATAGGAACCTGGAATGTTAGGCCCATGAATCAAGGCAAATTGGAAGTGGTCAAACAGGAGATGGCAAGAGTAAGCATCGACATTCTAGGAATCAGTGAACTAAAATGGACTGGAATGGGCAATTTAACTCAGAAGACCATTAGCAATGGCACCCCACTCCAGTACGCTTGCCTGGAAAATCCCATGGATGGAGGAGCCTGGTGGACTGCAGTCCATGGGGTCACTGAGAGTTGGACACGGCTCAGTGACTTCACTTTCACTTTTCACTTTCATGCATTGAAGGAAATGGCAACCCACTCCAGTGTTCTTGCTTGGAGAATCCCAGGGATGGTGGAGCCTGGTGGGCTGCTGTCTATGGGGTCGCACAGAGTTGGACACAACTGAAGCGACTTAGCAGCAGTAGCAGCAGCAACTGTGGGCAAGAATACCTTCCCCACAGAAGAAATGGAGTAGCCATCATAGTCAACAAAAGAGCCTGAAATTGGGTACTTGGATGCAATCTCAAAAACAACAGAATGATCTCTGTTCATTTCCAAGGCAAACCATTCAATATCACAGTAATCCAAGTCTACACCCCAACCAGTAACGCTGAAGAAGCTGAAGTTGAATGGTTCTATGAAGACCTACAAGACCTTTCAGAACTAACACCCAAAAAAGATGTCCTTTTCATTATAGGGGACTGGAATGCAAAAGTAGGAAGTCAAGAAACACCTGGAGTAACAGGCAAATTTGGCCCTGGAGTACGGAATGAAGCAGTGCAAAGGCTAATAGAGTTTTGCCAAGAGAATATACTGTTCATAGCAAACACCCTCTTCCAACAACACAAGAGAAGACTCTACACATGGACATCACCAGATGGTCAACACTGGAAATCAGACTGATTATATTCTTTGCAGCCAAAGATGGAGAAGCTCTATACAGTCAGCAAAAACAAGACTGGGAGCTGACTGTGGCTCAGATCATGACCTCCTTATTATGAAATTCAGACTTAAAATGAAGAGGAGGAAAAACCACTAGACCATTCAGGTATGACCTAAACCAAATCCCTTACGATTATACAGTGGAAGCGACAAATAGATTCGATGGATTAGATCTGATAGACAGAGTGCCTGAAGAACTATGGATGGAGATTCGTGACATTGTACAGGATGCAGGGATCAAGACCATCCTCGAGAAAAAGAAATGCAAAAAGGCAAAACGGTTGTCTGAGGAGGCCTTACAAATAGCTATGAAAAGAAGAGAAGTGAATGGCAAAGGAGAAAAGGAAAGATATACCTATTTGAATACTGAGTTCCAAAGAATACCAAGGAGAGAAAAGAAAGCCTTCTTCAGTGATCAATGCAAAGAAATAGAGGAATAGAATAGAATGGGAAAGACTAGAGATCTTCTCAAGAAAACTAGAGATACCAAGGGAACATTTCATGCAAAGATGGGCACAATAAAGGACAGAAATGCTATGGACCTAACAGAAGCAGAAGATATTAAGAGGTGGCAAGAATACACAAAAGAACTATGCAAAAAATATCTTCATGACCCAGATAATCACGATGATGTGATCACTCATCTAGAGCCAGACATCCTGGAATGTGAAGTTAAGTGGGCCTCGGAGAAGGCAATGGCACCCCACTCCAGTACTCTTGCCTGGAAAATCCACGGACAGAGGAGCCTGGTGGGCTACAGCCCATGGGGTCGCTAAGAGTTGGACACGACTGAGCAACTTCACTTTCACTTTTCACTTTCATGCATTGGAGAAGGAAATGGCAACCCACTCCAGTGTTCTTGCCTGGAGAATCCCAGGGATGGGGAAGCCTGATGGGCTGCTGTCTATGCAGTCACACAGAGTCTGAAAGAGGAGACTGAAAAAGCTGGCTTAAAACTCAACATTCAGAAAACTAAGATCATGGCATCCAGTTGCATCACTTCATGGCAAATAGATAGGGAAACAATGGAAACAGTGAGAGACTTTATTTTCCTGGGCTCCAAAATCACTGCAGATAGTGATTGCAGCCATGAAATTAAAAGATGCTTGTACCTTGGAAGAAAAGCTATGATCAACCTAGACAGCATATTAAAAAACAGAGACATTACTTTGCCAACAAAGGTCTGTCTAGTCAAAGCTATGGTTTTTCTAGTAGTCATGTATGGATGTGAGCTGGACTATAAAAAAAGCTGAGTGCCAAAGAATTGATGCTTTTGAACTGTGGTATTGGAGAAGACTCTTGAGAGTCCCTTGGACTGCAAGGAGATCCAACCAGTCCGTCCTAAAGGAAATCAATCCTGAATACTCATTGGAAGGACTGATGCTGAAGCTGAAACTCCAATACTTTGGCCATCTGATGACAAGAACTAACTCATTGGCAGTTCTGATGGTGGGAAAGATTGAAGGTGGGAGAAGGGGACGACAGAGGATGAGATGGTTGGATGATATCACCGACTCAATGGACATGAGTTTGAGTAAGTTGTGGGAGTTGGTGATGGACAGAGAAGCCTGGTGTTTTGCAGTCCATGGGGTCGCAAAGAGTTGGATACGACTGAGCAACTGAAATGAACTCAACTGAAAGCATTTCTCATCATTTGCAATCCTGCTGCTGCTGCTTAGTTGCTTCTGTCATGTTCGACTCTGTGCGACCCCATAGACCGCAGCCCACCAGGCTCCCCCATCGCCAGGATTCTCCATGCAAGAACACTGGAGTGGGTTGCCATTTCCTTCTCTAATGCATGAAAGTGAAAAGTGAAAGTGAAGTCGCTCAGTTGTGTCTGACTCTTCGCAACCCCACAGACTGCAGCCTACCAGGCTCCTCTGCCCATGGGATTTTTCAGGCAAGAGTACTGGAGTGGGGCGCCATTGCCTTCTCAATCATTAGCTATAATTAGCTTATAATTTTCCCATCCTGAATACAGCATAGGAAACTTATTTAATATTTGGAGAAGGCCTTAAAGATTATTCAGTACAGCCTCTTATTTTACAGGGAAGAAATCCATAGTGCAAAAAAACTTGTCTAAAGTAAATTCGTTGGAAAATTGACATTCAAACTCAAGTCTTCAGATCCCAGATCCATAGCACATGTTGTGTCATGCTGGAAGACATTACTGTACTCAAAACTGGTTTGCTTTTTCATTGTTTGATGGCATATGATCGTCCAAATGTGGGCAACAAGAAATGTTTATTTATTTACAAGTACATGGGAAAGCAATTTCCATTCATCTTTTTAAAAAAATTCTGTTACAAATAAAGTTATTAATACATTCATCCTTTGCACACAAAATACATTCTTTTTACTCTCAGTATGAATTATTTTATAATAAAAACCAAAGCTACAATGGACAGTCAAGTGGTTTGGCAATTTGACAATATTTTTTCAAGAAGGAAAATCCACACTTTGAAAGACAGTCAATATTCATAAAGGAATTGTATATTAAAAGTGCTCTTTCATTGAATCCTTGAAGATTGAGTGCTGCTCTCCGGTATGATTTGTAGCCGTCCTTTCCCACGAAATTCTCCACGTGATGAAAACCCAATATGCACAAGGCTGAAGCAGTCTTCATGACATTGACTATCATGTCTAAATGATGGCCTCATAGAAAAGTTCTTATAGACACAGTAGTGTGTCAGCCATTATTCAAGAGTCTCCTAATTGACCAACTGATCTAAGATCATAAGTTGCATTCTCTAAGGATTTTAAGAAGCTCTGCTTAAATGAACACAAGTGACTTGATTTGCTAGACTAATTGCTTAAATTTTAAGAGACGTGAAAACATATCCCCACACAGAAAACTTGTACACAAATATATATATATATATATATATATATTTTGAACTGTGGTATTGGAGAAGACTCTTGAGAGTCCCTTGGACTGCAAGGAGATCCAACCAGTCCGTCCTAAAGGAAATCAATCCTGAATACTCATTGGAAGGACTGATGCTGAAGCTGAAACTCCAATACTTTGGCCATCTGATGACAAGAACTAACTCATTGGCAGTTCTGATGGTGGGAAAGATTGAAGGTGGGAGAAGGGGACCACAGAGGATGAGATGGTTGGATGATATCACCGACTCAATGGACATGAGTTTGAGTAAGTTGTGGGAGTTGGTGATGGACAGAGAAGCCTGGTGTTTTGCAGTCCATGGGGTCGCAAAGAGTTGGATACGACTGAGCAACTGAAATGAACTCAACTGAAAGCATTTCTCATCATTTGCAATCCTGCTGCTGCTGCTTAGTTGCTTCTGTCATGTCCGACTCTGTGCGACCCCATAGACCGCAGCCCACCAGGCTCCCCCATCGCCAGGATTCTCCATGCAAGAACACTGGAGTGGGTTGCCATTTCCTTCTCTAATGCATGAAAGTGAAAAGTGAAAGTGAAGTCGCTCAGTTGTGTCTGACTCTTCGCAACCCCACAGACTGCAGCCTACCAGGCTCCTCTGCCCATGGGATTTTTCAGGCAAGAGTACTGGAGTGGGGCGCCATTGCCTTCTCAATCATTAGCTATAATTAGCTTATAATTTTCCCATCCTGAATACAGCATAGGAAACTTATTTAATATTTGGAGAAGGCCTTAAAGATTATTCAGTACAGCCTCTTATTTTACAGGGAAGAAATCCATAGTGCAAAAAAATTTGTCTAAAGTAAATTCGTTGGAAAATTGACATTCAAACTCAAGTCTTCAGATCCCAGATCCATAGCACATGTTGTGTCATGCTGGAAGACATTACTGTACTCAAAACTGGTTTGCTTTTTCATTGTTTGATGGCATATGATCGTCCAAATGTGGGCAACAAGAAATGTTTATTTATTTACAAGTACATGGGAAAGCAATTTCCATTCATCTTTTTAAAAAAATTCTGTTACAAATAAAGTTATTAATACATTCATCCTTTGCACACAAAATACATTCTTTTTACTCTCAGTATGAATTATTTTATAATAAAAACCAAAGCTACAATGGACAGTCAAGTGGTTTGGCAATTTGACAATATTTTTTCAAGAAGGAAAATCCACACTTTGAAAGACAGTCAATATTCATAAAGGAATTGTATATTAAAAGTGCTCTTTCATTGAATCCTTGAAGATTGAGTGCTGCTCTCCGGTATGATTTGTAGCCGTCCTTTCCCACGAAATTCTCCACGTGATGAAAACCCAATATGCACAAGACTGAAGCAGTCTTCATGACATTGACTATCATGTCTAAATGATGGCCTCATAGAAAAGTTCTTATAGACACAGTAGTGTGTCAGCCATTATTCAAGAGTCTCCTAATTGACCAACTGATCTAAGATCATAAGTTGCATTCTCTAAGGATTTTAAGAAGCTCTGCTTAAATGAACACAAGTGACTTGATTTGCTAGACTAATTGCTTAAATTTTAAGAGACGTGAAAACATATCCCCACACAGAAAACTTGTACACAAATATATATATATATATATATATACACACACACACACACACATATATGTATAGCAGCATTATTTATAATAGCCAAAAAGTGAAAACAATCCAAATGTCCATCAACTGCTGGACAAGTAAAATGTGGTATGTGTATACATACAATGGAATATTATTTAGCCATTAAAAATGTATTAATTCATGCTACAACATGATATTTAGTACAACATGAAACTTAAAAACATTATGCTAAGTGAAAGAAGCCAGACACAAAAGAGCACATATTGTATGATTCTATTTATATGGAATGCCCAGGATAGGCAAATCTGTAGCAACAAAATAGATTAGTGGTTGTGAGAGGTTGATGGGGAATCAGGAAGAGTGATTGCTAATGGGTACAGAATTTCTTTGGGAGATGATGAAAATGTTCTGGAGTCAAAGAATGGTGATGGTTGCACAACTTTGTGAAAATACCAAAAAACATTGAACTGTACACTTTACGGGGATAAATTACATGATGTACGAATTATGTCTGCACTTTGAAAAGAGAAATGCAACTTCATTTTAAAATATCTTGTCAGATTCCTGCTCCCTCTACCACTTTTTAATGTGGATTAAAGTATTCAGACAATCACCTTTCTACAAAATGTTTTCAGACCATTGCACTCACATCATCATCAGCTTATACTTCTAACAGGCATTTTATTAAAAAGGAATACATGAACACAGAAGACATGATACAGCATACCGTTAATATCTGCATATTAACATTTAAAATCAAGTATTTTGCTTGTGTTGAAGCTAATAGTTAGATTTTATATATTGATGTATTTAGATATTATTGAGAGCCTATGCTTAAAACCAATAACCAATAAAGAGCTGAGTTCATAAGATTCCATGATGAACAAGTTTGTTTATGTTTGTTGGTTACAACTATGTTTATGTTAAACATCCATTTCAATGGAGATATATAAAGGGAAACTAGGGATTTTCTAAGTCTTCATAAAACAGCTTATCTAAATATTTTAACTAGCTGCTGAGAAGACCTCCAGAATTATATATTTTGTATTTTATTTCATCCCTATACTAAAAGTCATGCATTAAAATGTATGCAACAATATATATGGGGCATATGTTTTCCCTTTAGATTATGAAAAAAATCTCTTCTTAACCCTTTATTATCTGAAATTTTAATCAAAAGTGTTTTTGTTTTTTTGCTGAAAACAGCAATTTTATTCACACACTTTATGTAAGTGTATTTAAGTAGCTCCCTTCAGATCATCAAAGAGGCCCCAGCCATCTGATATGTCTAGAGGCCACTTCAGTGAGCATAAATTAGAAGCCAGCATTCCAGTCATTTGAAATTTTCTACAACAGGAACATGAAAGCCCCAAAATGCCCTAAAGGAATAAAAGGATTCACACACAAATTTTTTTTTAATAAATCAATTGACATTCAAGTAGCCTACAAGAAATTTCCACTAACATTCGGCAATTGTATAGAACAAGAGAATATTTATTCTTAATGATTACTTTCCAGAAAGCAGTATGTTTAGCAGCTGTTTTTCAGAGGGCTTCTCAAGTTTTGCTATTGTTATTTAATCCAGGCATAACTGTTTAACTTTAAACAAAAGCTCTGCACCATTCAGCCAACTAGTGACAAATTATTCTAGCAGACCAGATTCTTACCTTTTGCTATTCTGTGCAAGAATTTTTGCTTTATTAGGCATTTGGTATTCTGATTTTTATTTCAGAATGTAAAAAAAGGCAAGAAACCCTGCTAATATTAGGTGTTGGTAATTATGTCCATCAAATTATGTCATATATGAAATTACATTCTAAAAGTAGTTGACAAAAGCTGGGATTCGTTACTCCACTTTTACCAAGAGGAGAAAATGAGAGTCACACCACCAGAATAAGTCTTCAGAAGCACACTTGGTTATCAATAATATGTTAACTAAAGAAGAAAATACTAGCTGAAGAGTTACAACAGTGTTTGTGATCTAAATCTGATCGCTATCAATAAGAATCCTGACATTCCCCAAGGGGATAATAATTATCACCTTAATGAGCTTTTTCTGTCAGTTTTTTTTAAATGAGGCAAAAGGGTAATAATAAATGGCAAACATGGCCCTTTAAAAAGAAGACAAGATCAACCAATTTTTCTTCTCATGAGGATGGGATCAAGAAGAAAGAGGTTCAAATTGCACTGTGAGGTATTTCAGTAATAAGGTTAAGTTTCCTGATAGTGAGTTTACAACCCTGGAATTGCCCATTGGAAGAGAGAGAATACCTTTCTTGAAGTAGGTAAAGAAGTGGAGTCTCTTGGGTAACAGTTATGCACTAAGGCAGAAAAATAGATTAAATACATGACTTTCTTTTAAGGCTCTTTCAGAAACAGAGTTTTTGTTTTTGTTTTTCTGAAGTCAGGAGGGTTCCTTGTTTTGCTCAAAGGATCTATACTTGCATCAAACCATCCAAAGTCTACTCTTCATCAAGGAGAAAAGAACAAATATTTGGGGGCTTACTGTTTACCAAGTTCAGTACTTTCAATTTATCTAATCTTCACAATAATCCTGACAGGTATATTACCATTAGTCTATCTGGTAGGTGAGGAAACGGATGCTCAAGAGATTGTGCTTTGCATAATGTTACAGCTAATTCAAGGGGATTCTAGGACTCCTCACCCCTGGCCTAGTGTTCCATCTTCTAATCACCTCCCTACATCACTCCCTGATGTATCAAAGTCACAACCCACCAAGGATTCCATCAGGAACTAGAACACAACACCTCTAAAAATTTTGCTTTAACTCAGTGGAAAAGTAAAATTTTGACTCATGCACATCATGCAGTCAATTAAAGAGGAGGCTACTTTTGTGCTCTGATTTCTCATCCAAAGGAATCAAAGAAAGTCTCACCCAAACTCAAGTGTTTCTCACCATAGTGATGCAAGACCAATGACTTTTTAAGAAGACCAATAAAGAGCCATCTACCAGCCTTGCAAGGATGCAAGTTATTTTGCAGGTGGAATCATTAGAGTCATGGGCTTTATTAGTAAATATTGCTTATAATTATCTCTGATTTTCAAATCAAAGATCTATATTTTGTTACTTTCTACATGAAGCAACTTGGTCTCCATTGTTTTAAAACCATTTTCAGATCATGTTTTTTTCAAAAGAATCAAACAAACTAACCAAACGTCATTTGAGATTTTTCCAAGATCGATCTTGGGGACTGCTTTATGCCAGTGACCACCAGCCCATCTGTGATGGGAGCTGTAAAACTTCATGTTTGTATATTTATGGGATCTTTTACTGAAGATTCTGCTGTGCTAAAAAGGTTTATCCTGAAACCCTGAGGAGATAGCAACTATTCACTAAAACTGAGCATGGCCTATGTTTGGCAAGTGGCAGATACATAATTTCCATGATTTCATGTGGGCTTCCCTGGTGGTTCAGACGGTAAAGAGTCCATCTGCAATTCAGGAGATCTGAGTTCAATCCCTGGGTTGGGAAAATCCCCTAGAGAAGGGCCAGTTCACGCAACTTCTACTAAAACAATATATTTTTAATCTTTAACTCAAGATCCAGTTTGTGATTTCAACAAGACATCAATACTGCTGCTACTGCTACTGCTAAGTTACTTCAGTCGTGTCTGACTCTGTGCGACCCCATAGACAGCAGCCCACCAGGCTCCCCCGTCCCTGGGATTCTCCAGGCAAGAACACTGGAGTGGGTTGCCATTTCCTTCTCCAATGCATGAAAGTAAAAAGTGAAAGTGAAGTCGCTCAGTCGTGTCTGACTCTTAGTGACCCCATGGACTGCAGCCTACCAGGCTCCTTTGCCCATGGGATTTTCCAGGCAAGAGTACTGCAGTGGGGTGCCATTGCCTTCTCCAAAGACATCAATCAAAGGACCAAAAAAAGCAATTCCAGCCTAAGGGTATAATGGCCAGTCTTGACCTAATGACATGTAAGCAACCTCCTTCCTGGAGAGGGGCATGCACTTTGGGCAGAAGAGCAAAACCTTAAAAAAATTATTAGCTGTGGGTCAACAGATATTTAATTGAACATGTTATGAGGAGCAAAGTGCTAGAAATAGAATTTTAATAGGTTATCTCATCCACCCCAAGAAGTGCTGGGATCCTCTCTACACCATCTTTGCCAAGTTCTCATTGAGCTTTTGCTTGACAGAGGCAGCCCCTTCCATAGGAAACCAACTTGTTGAGAAAGTTCTTTCTAATTTGAAGTTCAAGTTCATGGCCCTGTGACCTCTATTCAGTGGGTCTTATTCCATCCCTTCAAACCAGAGTCTTATTCTAACATACCCACTGTATTCCTCTCTTTCCCAAGCTAAGCGTCCCAAATCCTACAAATATTGTTCAAACGTTTTAAATCTAAAACTCCTTCACCATCTTTGCTTTGCCTCAATTTGGTTTCTTGTTTTTAATCACCGGAAACATTTTGTATTGGGCTATAGCTGATCTCTATTTGTTTTTAAACAATGGCTCCCCAAAATGACTGCAAAGTTCCCACGGGCTTAGGAAAGGAGATGAAGTGTTATCTCCCCTGCTCTAACATTACCATAATTAATGAGCTATTGGAAGGGATGATAATTTCTCAGTTCAGTATGCTCTCTCCCCTGTCTGAAGAATCCAAGGAAAATCATTTTTCCCTCCAAACACAAATAGGCTCAGGTCACAGATATGAAACCCAAGAAGAAGAAGAAGAAGAAGAAAGCACATCCCTTTCTTAGCCCCAAATTAGTGTTTAACCATACTGCTTATATACAGTACATTTTGTCAGAAAGGTAACATGTTTTTTCACTGCTTTTCATTTTCTAGTTAAGTCTCAAGAGTATTAGTTGCACTAAAACACATCTGTCAGGGCCATGGTTGAAGAGAATAAATAACCAGTTGAAGTTGAAAAAAAAAAAAAACAACTAAAAACTTCTAGAAAAAAACAAAGGGTAAATCCTAGAAGAGCTCTTTCAGAGGCTAACAGGGCAGTGATCCTTAAAGTACTTATGATTATGAAATACACAGAGTTTTGGAGGATTGAGAAACAGACAATGTCTATCTTTAAAGCTGTTGGTTTGATACATGGAAGAAACTAGTTTGTTTTTTTTTTTTCCTGACTCTAATATGATCCCATTCATGTAGATTATTTAAAAAGGAAGAATAAGTTTTCATTTTAGTCAGAGGACCAATTCAAAATCATTTGCAACTGGTATTTACTCAGAAAGATTCATTAACTGAAACTTGATAGTGGATCTGGAAGAATTATGGGATAGTTTAAAGGGTAAATGAGGGAGATCATTATCTAACACTGGAAGTCACCAGTGTCCTCCAAAGACATATATTCATAAACAGAAGAGGAAAGAAGAATCCAGTCCTTGGTTAAATACTGCCTCTTCTCTCCAAGTCTAAATTGCTTAAATAGCCCTAATCCAGGTATCTTATTTTGGCCAATGGCTTTTGCCTCTCTTACAAAACTGTAACTCAGAAACTAACACACTGTCAATCCATTTCATTTTCACTTTTATTTATTTTCTTGCCTCTTTACTTAGAGGTGCTAACATGAAACAACTTAAAAAAGAAGAAGAAGAAGAAAAGGCCAGGGAAAGCTAATGGCCTACTCTAAGTAATCTACAGAAGGATAACTGGCTATATATAATCAAACTTAAATGTGACTATAATTCAACAGCTCTAACAAAACACATGGAGGACTAAAAAGCCTTGCATAGGTAAAGGACAAAGCATAAAATCCTTTGAGGATACAGCCTATACGGAGCCATAATATCATTAATATGAAAAAACTACATGATTTCACAGATTCTCCAGATCTGGCTCTATGACATGATTATGATGCATTGTAAACAGAAAAAAGTTTGCCATATATTAGTAACTGGTGGCTCAGAGGTTAAAGCGTCTGCCTCCAGTGCGGGAGACCCGGGTTCGATCCCTGGGTCGGGAAGATCCCCTGGAGAAGGAAATGGCAATCCACTCCAGTATTGTTGCCTGGAGAATCCCACGGACGGAGAATCCTAGTAGGTTACAGTCCACGGGATCGCAAAGAGTCGGACACGACTGAGCGACTTCACCTTCACCTTCAGTAACTTTATTTAAAGAAAAAAAAAAGATCACACCAAAATGGAGGCAGACGTGGACTCTGGTAGTCTCACAAATCAGATCAGGCCAAACTGAACCATGAGAACACAACTCTCTTTTTCATCCATCATTAAATGAGAATTCATTTTCATTTAAGAAGGCTCATCTTAGCAAATATGACCCAGGCAATAGCAACTAATAGACAAATCAACACGTTTGGGTCCTGGCCTGGGTTAAGATGACCATATTGAAATAGCGTCCTTTCTCAAGTTCTATTTGAGAACTTTCTGCTTTAACCAGAAAAGCTCCTCTTGGCACTAAGTTGTTCATTCAACTAATATTTACTGAGCACCTACAATATTGTCAGGGCTTGTTCTCAAACTTGACATACATCAGGGAACAAGGGTCCATAAGGCCTAATCTAGAATTCACACAGCTAAGAGAGAAAACAAAAAGAAACAAAGCCCTACATTCTCATATGTCCCTGCTGATGTGGTGTAGATGGGTGAGTGTTAAGTATAGAAAGGCTGCAAGGAATAAAGGAGGAAAGGGGCCAAGAGCAGAGCCTTCTAATCCCCTTAAAGTTCAGCCAAGAGTAGATAAAGGAGACTGTTCCCTAGGAAATAATCTCAGAATGCAACAGTGGCCCTACAGCCTGCTATTTTACAACTATTATGTCCAATCTAACAGCATTCTAGCCTCTATTTCATAAAGCAACTTTATTTTCAACATACTTGCTGCTATAAGATAAAGTTGGGTCATGATGTACTGGGGACTTTGGATTTTGCTCTAAATGAGACCTAAACTTAAGGGCATTTCCTCACCATGTAAAAAGAGCTCTTCTGCTCACCTTGATCAACTTTTCTGAATACCTTTTATTTGCTGGCTTGAAGAGGAAGATGGGGAGGGAAAGGTAACCATGATAAATTATTTTGGTTGGTGTTTATGAAAATGATTTTTTTTCCTATAGAGATAGATTCTGAAATAAAAGCAACTCAAACTTCTGGGATCCCTTTCTCTTATCCACAGTATCAGGACAACGATGGTGAAGCCGACCATAGCATCAGTCCCTTATATGTACAGTTCCCATGTGCAAGTGACAGGTCACTCTGAAACCTGCCCTAGAAATGCTAGAAAGGCTTCACCAATATTGTGTCTGTACATGACTCGCTGCTTTAAAATTCAATAGCTTTCACACACCAGTATATCAGGACCAAGACTGCCACCATCTACAACAACAGTGGAATTACCTATCATATCCTAATCCCATGACTCATCCCTCAGTTATGCTAAGCAGCAAGCTACTGAAACATCTGACAGCATCAACAGCAAACAGCTTTAATCATTTTCCCAATTTGCATTTATATCCGTGAACAAATTGGAAGTATGGCACTGAAGAAACAGCAACACATATTCAGCATCACGGCTTCCATTTGAGTTCTGTTTTTTAAATTGGCTAAGTAAAGGCATACACATTTCCATCTGAATTGGAGATTTGCAGGAACATATGCATACAAGGGAGGAGGGGAGGAGAGGGATAAGGTAAAAGGGGAAAATCAGGAAAGAAAGCGAGGAAAAGAAAAAGATATGGGAACGAATGAATGGTTGTGAGTCTGAGAGTAACATTACTGCAAGGAGATGACAAATGACTACTCCATCTGCTTCCACAAGCAGGTTTTTTTCTAAGGTTATCACTGCAGATACAAAAACGGTTCGTGAGACTTTTCATCCACTGCAATTCTCACTTACCATACTAAAAACATCTACAAAATCCTAAGTGTTGGTCTGTCCAAGATGAATAGTACCAGGAAGCAAAAGACGAGACTTGCTATCAAGGACTGTGCTCTGCTTGGAACTCCGCACTGCAGTCCAGTAATCCACAGTATTTTGGTCAGATCAGGTCTGGTTTTTCATACCTCTCATAATGTCTTAGAGCTAATCTCTTATATGGGGGTGTCAACCATTCTCTCTCTCTTTTTTTTTTTTTTCATTTTTCAAACTTTTTCATTTACTTGAGGGGCAGGAAAGATGGGAGAATGGAAGAAAATGGTAGAGACAGAGGGGAAGAGGAAAGGAAAAGCATTCTCTTTTCCAATCAATCTATCCTAGGACAGGTCGTAATGAGGCTTTGAAAAAGAGAGCTGATTCATGGACTTCCCTTAATTTTTGTTTTGTTTTTATTTCTATGTAAGGTATGTAAGGACATCGATGTGCTAAAATGTTTGGTCTGTGAAAGAGCAGAATCATTAGCACCAGAAGGATCATGGAGCTTGTGTACAGTATTAAAACAATGATTGTTACTGTTGTCATGGGTAAAGGTTTCATCTCACTGTTACATCCCAAAGTTCTTGAAAGTGCACGTGGAAAAAAGAGAAATAACACTTGTCAAAATCTCCATGGAGTCATCCACATGCACCACAGAGACAGGACTTGGCCTTCCTGGTTTTGGTTTATCTGGTAGACAAGAAAACCAGGGCCCCCAGAAGCCCTAAAGAGCAGCCCCCACATGCAGCCACTGACGTGCAGGAGGGGTCCCTACAGTACATTTCCCCCTGGACCGTGTTCAGGAATGCATTTTACTTGCTTGTTTAAAAAAACAAAAGCAACATGCTCTGCAGGTCATGGAGCGCCTAGTGCAATTTTCTCCTTGACCCGACTCCAGACTGCAAAAGAGTGAAACCATTATATGGTCCGCGAATGCTGGCCTGCGGACGAGGCCCTGGCCCACCGTGCTTTGTAAGCTCGGGAGCCCACAGGAGTCAGAAGGTCCCAGAGCGGGAGCCACAGTCATCGCCAGGTCTCCCCAGCAACTGGTGGCCCATCAGGGCAGCTGCGGATTCCTCTCGCTTCGCCTTGCCTCAGCCTTTAGTTGAAATTACAACAAGTCAAATAGCTGATACTTTTCCCTTCTCCAGGTAAAGGTGAGGATACATTGTTCACCAGGGTATTCTGCCTGGCTTCACTGATGAGGCGGCAAGCCAAGTCAAGGAAGAGTTTCTCCACGTTATCGGATTCCTTGGCTGAGGTCTCCAGATAATACATGTCCTGAGCTTCTGAGAATTCTTCGGCTCTCTGCTGGGAGACCTCTCTCCTTTCAGCCAGATCAATCTTGTTGCCTAAAACAGCAGTAAAATCAGAGAGAGAGAGAGGGTCATCATTTGACCTTTTTGCAGATTTGGAAACATCCAATTCAGCTCTGTATCTGAAGTCAAACCAGACAGATGGAAAGTAAAGCAAAACAAATGGGACTATGATTCCTGGGTTGTTTATTTTAAAATATCAGTTCCATTTGTAATGGCAAAGAACTGGAACCAACCCAAAAGCCCATCAGCTGGGCACTGGTTGAATAAAGTGTTATGACCATAGCTATCTGGAGTTATGTGCCACAGGAAAAAGCAATAAGGAAGGACTTACCTGGTGGTCCAGTGGTTAAGAATCTGCCCGCCAACACAGGGGACATGAGTTCGGTCCCTGGTCCAGGAAGATCCCACATGCTGTGGGGCATCTAAGCTCACGCACCACAGCTACTGAGCCCTCACATCACACTTAACAAAGCCCACAAACCCCAGAGCCCGTGCTCCACAACAAGAGAAGCCCGCACACCACAACTAGAGAAAGCCTGCGCTCAGCAATGAAGACCCAGTGCAGCCAAATACGAATAAATGAATAAAAGTAAACAAAATTTTTTTAAAAAAAGCAATGAGGACTATCACTACAGGCTCTCATGGAATGAGACATTAGGATAAGTCATTAAGCAAATAAAGCAAACCAGGAAAAAAGTATATATAAAACCCAGCTCTCAATCTAAGGAAAGGGGATGAAAAAATACATACATACAGTGTCTTATTTTATTAATGAGAGACTGAAACAAAATTTTAATTTTAAAGATAACAATTACCTGTGAAGGGCACAAGGGTGAGGGGTGAAAATCAGACCTCTCTAAATATACTTTGTGTCATAGATTTGACTTCAGAAACTTATCAATGTTTTAAATGACTATACAATATGAAATTAAATTTAAAAAGCAATTCCTAACATTGAAAACAAAATTAAACAAATGAAGCTGTTTATCATGAAGTGGCATGACCACACAAAGAGGAACTATTTCAGGTAAGTTGAAGGGAATTTAACCAGTAATGGAACCACGCATCCCCAGTGGCGTATAAGGACAAACAGAACTGAAGGAAAAAGTCTTAAAGTGCTGCAGAAATCATCTTGTTAGTGGTCATGTTAGCAGCATTACTCTGTGGCTGCTGTACATGCTTTAGGGGATAAAGAGAATAAGTAATTATGCTGGTGACACTGGGTCAGGGATTTGGGACATGGGAGAACGGAAACACGGATATAAGCTTAATGAGGTAAAGGAAAATTCCTGTAGTCCTGAATTACAAATGGAAGTACTGGTGTGAATAATTCATGCTGTTATTTTATCTTTAAAAACTGTTCTACTTCTGTTTTGGAAATCTGACAAAGGTGATACGTCAACTGTGATCCTTGGCAACATTGCTCATGGTAAAACTGACCCTTGATTGATAAATTCCATCTGGCCTGGGAATTCTATGCATGAATTATAAATGCCTAGTGGAAACCCTTAACTTTGGGCTTCCCTAAGTGTGGCGATTCTTCATTTGGAAAGATCCTGTAAGTTAGGGCTGTCGGGCTACTCCAAGAGAGACTGGCTCCTACGGGGGCACTGAGCTTGCAGCCAGAGCAGACCCTGCACTCGCCTGAAGTGAGCCTGGCTGCCTCACACCTGCACTGTCCCGGGAGGTCCTGGGCAGCTCTGTGGGCTCACTCTATGAGGGCTGCTTCCACTGAAGAGGAATGCTTGGCACTGACCTGCTATTAAGCTGTATTTGCTGTCCTGTATCCTCCTAAATGTCTGTGATGCCATGTGGCCGATGGTAGTCTTGAGGGTCAAAGTGTTCAGGAGAGCCTAATGAGACACTCCCCTGTAGAAGCTACACAGTCCACCACACAGACACACAGACACTAGCTCTGTCCACTGGGAAGCCTAAAAGCCATCACACCCCCACCCCAACTCTGCAGTAAACATGATTCCTATCACCTTGGCTGAGCTTCTAAATACAACTTCCCATTGAAAATCAACAGTATTTCTTAAAGAAATGGCTAATTCCAGGTCAGGGGTAGGAAATGCATTACATGCACCTGGAACATGTCATCCCAGAAAGCAAGAAAACCACCAAGGATTCCTAGGCCATGTCAAAAGGACTCAAGAGTGCCCTTGAAGAGGCTTCCACTGTCAAAGCTGGAACAATATAGAAGCATCAATAATAATAACTGCAAAGGACTAGAATACATCAAATATATTTAAATCTATAACAATATTCCAAACAAAAACAAACTTTAATAGTTACTTTTGGAAGACTTGGGAACCAACTCGTTATTCCAGTTGAGCTGTTTCAACTCTGCTAAAGCTGAAACTCCAGTACTTTGGCCACCTCATGCGCAGAGTTGACTCAATGGAAAAGACTCTGATGCTGGGAGGGATTGGGGGCAGGAGGAGAAGGGGACGACCGAGGATGAGATGGCTGGATGGCATCACAGACTCGATGGACGTGAGTCTGAGTGAACTCCGGGAGATGGTGATGAACAGGGAGGCCTGGCGTGCTGCGATTCATGGGGTTGCAAAGAGTCGCACACAATTGAGTGACTGAACTGAACTGAACTGAACTGGGAACCAACTCATTATTTTGAAAAGTAATAAATGAAAAAGAGTGCTTTCCTGGTGATCCGGTGGTTAAGAGTCCACCTTGCAACGCAGGGGACACCAGTTCGATCCTTGGTCTGGGAAGATCCCAATGTGCCACGGGGCAACTAAGCCCTTGCACCACAGCTTCTGAAGCCTAAGTAGCCAGAGCCTGTGTTCCGAAACAAGAGAAGCCACCACAAGGAGAAGCCCGCACCACAGTGAAGAGTAGCCCCTGATCTCTGCAACTAGAGAAAGCCTGCACGCAACAACGAAGACCCAGAACGGCCCAAACTAACAACACAATAAAAAAAACTTTTTACAAAACTTCTGTGACTAAGCTTAAAAAATAAAAACAAAGAATCAAGCATTTTTCTCGACTGCCCTGAAAACAGCACCTCAGAATACCAACTACACAATAAACAAAAAACAAAAACCCTGAATCTGAGCAGGCTCTAGATTCACCTGGAAATCTGCCAGAGATTTAAGTGACAGAGGAATGCATCAAATGACACCAGGCTGAAATAGTAAAATTCAGACTTGAAAATGCCACAGCACAAACAAATGCTTTAACAAGCAAATCGCCAGGAAGCAAATATGGAAGGATAACCTCCAGCTAAAAGGAGAATTGAAAGACTTATCTTTTATAGAGATGCACACTGACATAATACAAACTGAATTAATACGACATCTTGGATTTGCTTCAAAATAATCTGAAGGGGAGGGCAGACAGAAGAGGTGGGGAACAGATAAAACAAGACTGGCTGTGAGCTGTTCACTGTCAACTCTGAGAGACATGCATATGGGTGTTCATTATACGGTTTGCTCTATTTTGCTTATGTTTAAAATTTCCCACAATAAAAAGGTTTTTTTTTTTTTTTAAAGCCAGTGCCTCTTTCATATCGAGCTGACTAATTATGTTCCCTCATCTGTGCATTCTACTTCCTTAAACAAAATCCCAAGCAGTAATGCTTTGACTCAAGTTCTCAGGGCTTTCTGTCCAGAGCAGAGGGCTTTCAAGCTCTTCCCAGCAAAGATTCTCCAATGTGCAGGTGGGTTTTCAGATCTGAGCCGGGGGCACTGGTTCTCATCGAGAGGCAAATACTTAACCCAGCAGCCTGAAGGAAAAGTCCAGCAATTTGTTACAAGGCAGCACATTACAGCTGGATAAGCACAGCCTCTGGAGTCGATCTCACATGCTGTGTGACCTTGAACAAAGAACTTTACTTCTCTGAGCCTTGCTTTCCTCATCTGTAAATTTGAGATTGTGACACACAATGTTCTTAATATGATTCCTCACACATATACACCAGCTATAATGCTTGATTCTATAATGTGTTTGTTTAACTTACTGTTAATCATGATTTTTAACTTAATGTTTCTGAGAATCTCTATCAGATTTCCAAAATTCGGGTCTTTCTAGAACATACAACAATGTTACTTCTTAGGAAGAAAAAAATTTTTTTCGGGCCACATCACATGGTGTGCAGGATCTTAGTTTCCCGACAAGACATAAACGAGAGATCAAACCTGTGCCCCCTGCAGTGGAAGCGTGGCATCCCAAGTGGACCACCACAGAATTCCCGGGAAGGAAACTTTTTAACAACCATATATTATTAACATTTTTCCATCACCAGTAGAGCATTTTTAATAATCGGGTCCATTTCACTGCAATTCCATTTATAACAGGTGCATTTGTTACCACAAAAAAACCATGGGTTGTTTTCTGTTTTCCCCTTATACTAAATAGAGGTTCTACTCTCCTACAAGATGAAATAAACTGCAGAATTTCCCTTAAGGGATTCTTTCTGAAAATTAGAATTTCTCAGATCAGTATAAGCACAAGAAGGGAAAAAAAGTTAACCAAAATCCATTTTTAAAGCAAAACACAATTGCTTCAATAATGAATTCCTTATCAACTTAGATATATCTTCTAGATCAGCAGTTTCCATAGCCTAGATTTTTTTTTTAATGCTTAGTAGTAGTACTGTTAGTTGCTCAGTCATGCCTGACTTTTTGCAACTCCACGGACTGCACCCTGCCAGGCTCCTTTGTCCATGGGATTCTCCAGGCAAGAACACTGGAGTGGGTTGCCATACCCTTCTCCAGAGGATCTTCCCGACCCAGAAATCAAACCTGGGTCTCCTGCATTGCAAGCAGATTCCTTACCATATGAGCTACAGGGAAGTTCCTTTTTTAATGCTTAGCAGCCCATATAACTTTCATGGCAATCCACCTTCTTCTAGAGACTATGCTGATTGGAAAATCAATCAGCAGTATTCTCTACTTTTCTAAATCACCAAGGGTTAGACTCTATTTCATTTGCTCTTCAACTTCAATCAGAAGAACTGAACGCTGACTGTATGAATTATAGAGCTGTAGACCAGTGGTCCCCAACCTTTTTGGCACCAGGGACCAGTTTCGTGGAAGACAATTTTCCCATGGGCGGAGTAGGGGGATGGTTTCAGATGATTCAAGCTCATTGCGCACTTTAGTTCTCCTCCAGTGCTGCTGCTAATCTCAGATGAGGCACTGGTCCGCGGCCCAGAGGTTGGGGACCCCTGTTGAAGACTATTCTTGCAAGGTGCCAAGGCACAAGCCTTATGTGAATGCACACAAATCAATTTCCGTCCTCCTCAGTCCTTACTTACCCTATTCTCTACTTTTCTAAATCACCAAGGGTTAGACTCTATTTCATTTGCTCTTCAACTTCAATCAGAAGAACTGAACGCTGACTGTATGAATTATAGAGCTGTAGACCAGTGGTCCCCAACCTTTTTGGCACCAGGGACCAGTTTCGTGGAAGACAATTTTCCCATGGGCGGAGTAGGGAGATGGTTTCAGATGATTCAAGCTCATTACATTCATTGCGCACTTTAGCTCTCCTCCAGTGCTGCTGCTGATCTCACATGAGGCACTGGTCCACGGCCCAGAGGTTGGGGACCCCTGTTGAAGACTATTCTTGCAAGGTGCCAAGGCACAAGCCTTATGTGATTATAAATTCTCGAATGCACACAAATCAATTTCCGTCCTCCTCAGTCCTTACTTACCCACTAGCACAGTGATGACCTTGTTGCTAGCATATTGCTCTATCTCCCGCAGCCACTCAGGAAGGCAACGGAAGGATTCCTCACAGGTTATGTCATAGGTAAGGATCAAGGCATTGGCGCTTCGGTAATAACTCTGGGTGATGGACCGAAATCTCTCTTGACCTGCTGTGTCCCAGATCTGAAGCTGTAAAGGCATAATAGAAGGATCAGGTTGGTGAAGCAAAGAAGAAAGCAAGCCTTGCCTTCTTGTTGTCTGGTCGCTCAATCACGTCCGACTCTTTGCGACCACATAGACTGCAGCACGCCTGTCCTTCAGTGTCTCCTGGAGTTTGCTCAAACTCATGTCCACTGAGTCACTGATTCCATCCAACCATCTCATCATCTGCCACCACCTCTCCCTCATCAGTGTCTTTCCCAATGAGTCAGCTCTCCACATCAGGTGGCCAAAGTACTGGAGTTTCAGCTTCAGCATCAGTCCTTCCAATGAACCCCCTTCATGGATCACAGCTTTGTCATAGTGAAGGAGCTTGTGTAACTCAATGAAGCTATAAGTCATGCTGTGCAGGGCCGCCCAAGATGGACAGGGTCATAATAAGGAGTTCTGACAAAATGTTGTTCGCTGAAGAAGGAAATGGCAACCCACTCCAGTACGCTTCGAATGCGTAGAAATAGAAACACTTTCACCCAAGTAAGTTCACAGCTGTTTTTTGCTGTAAGAGAAAGGCACCTCTAATTTTTTTAATTCCTTCTGGTGAGAGAGGGACTTGCTTTGCTTTTTCTTTGCTAAATTTTTTGTTTCCCCTTTATTTTTTTAAAAGGCATTCAGATTATTTTCACACAATTTCATTTAAAAGGTGAAATTAGGGTATTTACAATCTACTTAACTTTTATTATAAGCCTGTTTTTAAGCCCTCCGACCTTCGGCAAGTCACCTAATCTCCTTTGGCTTCGGCGGCTTCTTTATTAAAAAAGGTTAATAACATGCAAACCTGCTGAAGTCATTTACCAGTTTGAAGACCTCATAACTGATGGTTCTAAAGACAAAGAAGGCAAAACACCTCTCACTTCAACCTGAATTTCCCTGCACAGAGCAGACTTCTGAGAGAGAAACTGTTCCCCAGAGAGACTGCCGAGTGCGGAACAAATCCAGGGCCTTGAGAAATCACACTGACAGTAATCTTCCCTTCTCTCTGCATCGATTTCATGTGTCACAAGGTGCATCCACCCCATTAACAGGACATCATTTCCTCAGGGAAGACTTTTGGAACCTTCAGATTAGGCCAAGTTCCCCATCTCCACCCCCAAATCATCTCAACTCCAACCAAGCCTATAGTTTCCTATCACAGCACCAAGCACACTTTTTCTTTGGGGCTGCACTGGGCCTTGGTTGCTACCTGCAGACTTTCTCGACTTGCGATGAGCAGGGACTCTTCTCTAGTTGCACTGCATGAGCTTCTCAGCGCGGTGGTTTCTCTCGCTGTGGCCCGTGAGCTCTAGAGGACAGGCTCAGTAGCTGGGCACATGGGCTCAGCTGGCCCCACAGCATGTGGGATCTTCCCAGACCAGGGATCGAACCCGTGTCCCCTGCACTGGCAGGCAGATTCTTCACCACTGGGCCAGCAGGGAAGTCCCACCTGACACACTTGAATCACTTATGCATTTGTAATAACGTGTTACATAACCATCTTTCTCACTAGATGGAAAGTTTCATGAGGGGGAGAATTTGGGGTCCATTTCCCTCTCAGTTATCCCCTACAGTGTCTGGAAAATAGTAAATGTTCAAACAGTTATTCATGGTCTCATCTCATCCTTACAACAAATACCAGTGAAGCAGGCAAGTTTACGCCTCTCTTTCATTAGCAGGTAACTCACAAGGCTGGGACGCAGACTCCAGACTCTGACCCCCCAGGAGAGGACTCAGTCCATACACCGCGCTGCTCTGCTGCCAGGGGCTGATTTAGACGTCCAGCTGCATCCAGAGAGGATGAGGCAGTCAGTGTCACCCTCTGCTCAGATCAGCTTAGCTGAGAAGACTGAGAGTGACCGGTGGTCCCTGCCACCAAAGAAAGGCACACAGGCTCTCCTTTGATTTGTAGTCACAGCTGCCCTTTGATGATGTACATGAAAGCCTGTGTACGCTGAAGGCGGCCATACAGATGTTACAGCTTTTGCCAGGACAAAAGCTACTTCTCTTCTCTGTCTCAAACCTAGGGACATGGTTCCCCTCTCCAGGCTGTGTCTTAGAACAAAAGACTATTATCTTAATGCCACAGTGAGCCTTGAAAAACACTTGTGATTGGATTTAATAATGCTGATCCTTAGACATCAGTATGTTCTCATGACAGGCACATCTTGAGAACAGCTCTGAGAATTAAAACCACCAAAATATCTTCCAGAAAAGTGATTAGATATTTTGGCCAAGATGCAGGCTGCTTTCCCAAAGGGAGCTTCCTCTTTCTAGCCTTATGGTTAATTTCTGAGGAGATCCATATTCCACTGCCTTTATTACTCAACTTAGTTTCACTATTCTCTCTGCAATTTGTCTGCTCTTTTTCAGCATTTACAGATCGTAAATAGATGCAGAGCACTGTGCTAAGCACAGGGAAGATACAAAGATAAATAAAACACAATCCCTGATATCAAAATGCTCATAGTAAAGGAGGATGAATACACAGTTGACTAACTATGATAAGATAGGTGTGCATGCGAAGTTGCTTCAGTCATGTCTGCCTCTTTGCAACCCTATGAACTGTACCCCTCCAGGCTCCTCTGTTCATGGAATTCTCCAGGCCAGAATACTGGAGTGGGTTGCCGTGCCTTCCCCCAGGGGATCTTCCCGATCCAGGGATTGAACCCAAGTCTCTTACATCTCCTGCACTGGCAGGCAAGTTCTTCACCACTAGCATCACTTGGGAAGCCCATGGTAAGACATGAGATGTTCTATTAAAGAAGGGCCAGCAGGAGAGTGTCTCCTGGTATGGGTCTTCTGTCCATCGATATGTTCTCAATAACCCTGCCTGGGGCTTTCGAACCACTCTCACTTCCAGCATGAGGCTGTGCTATCGTCCACTCTCTTCTCTGCACTACCACTCACACCTCTGCTGCCTCGCTGCTACAAAAATGTACTTCAGGGACTTCCCGAGTGGTCCAGAGGTTAAAATTCTGCATTTCCACTGCAGGGAATGCAGGTTCGAACCCTGGTCAGGGAACTAAGATCCCACATGCCATGTGGCACAGCCGAAAAAAAAAATGTATTGCAAGCTACTGTATCCCCTTGTAAGACTGAGTTCTCTGAGGGCGAAAGCTGTCTCTTATTTAACCATATACCCCAGGGCCCCACCTAAAACAGTCTGTGGTTCATGGTGGACACACTGAAGTGATGGCTAACTGAATGACCTGAGGATGGTGGAATCACAAAGGAAGGATGGACTCATTCTGCTTAAATGATTAATAGGGAGTTAAAGAAGGTTTCACAGGTGAAATGTTTGTGAAAGATGACAGAAAGTTACTAGAGAAGAAAGATGCTTTACCATACCACAGTGCTTGGTACAAAGCATTCACTCTGACACAGGATGGCTGGATGAACAAAAAGATGGACAGATGGTTGTAAAAGCATACACGTGTGCACACTCTCAAGACTTTCCTATCTACACAATGCATACCTGATGACAGAAAAATCCAGCAAATCTCCTATTTCTATTATAACAAATCTCCTAAGGTTAAAATGTCATAGACTGAGCTTAAAGTTTTACTTAATACACATTAATTTATGACAGGCTAAGAGAAATCAATGGATAAGAGAAAATTCTATATAGGTTTTAATTATATTTTCTACCCAAGGTCACCTTCATAACGCAGACCACTTTAAGAGAAGGGCCTCTTCTTTAACTTTGCCTCCACTCTAAGCTTTGACTCTAAGCCATGGGCTTCCCTGGTGGCTCAGACAGTAAAGAATCTGCCTGCAATGCAGGAGATCCGGGTTCGATCCCAGGGTTGGGAAGATCCCCTAGAGAAAGGAATGGCAACCCACTCCAGTATTCTTGCCTGGAGAAGTCCAAGGACAGAGAGGAGCCTGGTGAGCTACAGTCCATGGGGTAGCTCGCAAAGAGTCGGACACAAATGAGTGACTGACACTTCCACTTTCTTCACTTAATAGCTATGGGAATCCTTCTAACACCGTTGATTAGCTGCCTGTGATCCTGGGAGCCATCCTAGAAAGAAAGGGACTTGTAGGGAAGGCTGGGAGAGGATGGTGAGCAGTCGGGAGAAAAATTAACATTCAGGTCTTGCCCTGCCTCTCACCAGGTGGGTGATTCTGTGCAAACCAGCAATGAATTCTCTTTCCACAGGCTCTCCAGGGTACTGGGAAAGCCTGCAGACTCCCAGCAAAAAGTCACTAAACTCTCACTAAGAAGAGGTACTCAGTTCGTGTTAAAGAACACTGACAATAATGAGAAAATAACTGTTTCCTCAGTGAGATGCGGCTGCTCTCCTCCTGTGTCCGTGTTCATGAGACCCTTGGATTACTGTGGTTGAAGAGGGTCACCTTCTGTCTTGATTCTACATATATGGCTAGAAAGATTCACAGGCAAAGAGTCATTAAAGCTGGATTTGGGAGATGAGCCAGCTCTCACTTCTCACAGATGAACGACCAGAGGCCTGAAGTGATGATAGAAATGAGAACTGTGCTGTGATCCAAAGATGAGTAAGACACAAACCTTCTTCTCAGGGAGCCTGTGGTAGATTCAGATGCTATAAAAAGATGGATTTTTAGCTGAGTATAATAAGTACTTAAAAATGAGGTTATGGTTCACAGAAAGTGGAATAAATGTAATAACTAAACTTGGGAATTGAGGAAAGAAAAATAAGCCTGTTCTTTAAAAATGGGGACCATTTCTTTATTTGCTGCTTTCTATTCCCAGAACCTGGCACATGGCAGGCGTGAACCTTTCAGGTTGAAGGAAGGAACTCATACATATATATGGATATAAATGAGAAAACCAAATCTCTGGAAATAAAATGCCTAGTGATCTTAACCCAACCCTTGGGATGGCAACCAGCTCCCTCTGCTGGAACAAGAGAGAACTACACATGGCTCCTCCGGCCACTGCCTCATGAGTGCACACTCCTGGCTTCCTCCTCTCCCCACAGCCTAGCTCCTTCTCTCCATCTCAATGCACTGATTTTCTGAACTTTCCAGTGGACGCTCACATGGAGTCCACATGCTGTTTTCCAGAGGGCCCAGCTCTCCATCACTATTGTATCTGGTGTAGATGTCTGCAGTAACGAACCCTTCTGAGGAGTCAGGGCTGGAAGAGACACTGGCAAAGTTTCTGTCCCTCACTCAGAAGCCTCCTCCTAAACACAGTTCTGTGTGCCGGTAGCATGCTCTAAGAGCACCCTGGAACTTCTCCGTCCTTCCTGAGGCATCCAAAGGAAGGACTGCAGGTACGTATGGGAGAAGGATGCAAGTGGCACGGACTCACACTTACGATGCTGAGGTTGGGGTATGAGGTTGGGGTGCTGAGGTTGGGGTATGAGGTTGGGATGCTGAGGTTGAGGTGCCGAGGATGGGGTACTGAGGTTGAAGTGCTGAAGCTGGGTCTGGCTGGAACACTGATGCCACAGTGCTCACTGTCCTGTTGATCCCAGGATCATCCCTTCTTTCCATGGCACTCAGCTCTGAAAGGTCTGACTGGAATCTCACTCACTCTGATGGGCATAGCGCCAAAGATCAGTATCTCTACCCTCCTTCCAAGTAACTTAGTCTCACCGCACATTTCTTTCCATCATCTCCCTCTTTCCTTGCTCCAAGGTAATGGCTCATTATGCCTGCCTTCTCCCCTGCTCCATAGCAGGGGAGACCCCAGGGAGGCCATGGTGTTCACTGGCTCATATAAAACCAATTCATATCCCACCTACCTCCCTTGCTAACTGTGTAATCATGGATAAATAAATCACTCAACCTCTCTAAAAAATACAAAATGAAGATAATTTAGCACTTACCTCACAGGGTTTACAATAAGGATTGAGTTAAATGTAAAAGAAGGCAGCGGAGGGATTGACACATATTAGGCACTTGAAAAACAGCCCCTCCTTTTTCTTGTTACTGAACCCAATGTAGCTCTTTCAGGTACTAAACTACCCAGAGGCCACAAAGCAGGGGTGGGGGACAGATCATGGATCCTTCCTAGACCCCTCATTTAGTATTTCTCACTTATCAGGAGTAGGGTGGGAGATGGAATAATTCTAATAATTCACATGACAGAATGATGAATGTAGAAATCAACAGGCCCTCTAATGAGGCTGCGATTAAGAAAGAAGTAGGGAATTCCCTGGTAGTCCAGTGGTTAGGACTTGGTGCTCTCGCTGCCGAGGGCCCAGATTCGATCCGTGGTTGGGGAACTAAGATCCTGCAAAGCGTGCAGTGTGGAAAAAAAGGAGGGAGGGAGGGAGAGACAGAGAAAAAGAAAGAAAGAAAGAAAGAAAAAAAGAAGTACCTAAGTCTTAAGAGCCCAACTCAAGACATTCCCAGAAGAAATTTCTTCCTTGTTTTTACATCTCATCCGACATGACAAGAGCGGGACAAACTGGCCTTAGCTCTTCTCTCATTGTCTTCAGATCTGTAAACATATTATCCTCAACCCCTTCCTGCCCCTGTGAAGGGAACAGAGGAACTCTGTCTGGAAATAAGCTGTCACGGCTGAGTACGTCATTTTCAGTGTGGGTTTCCACTAGGTGATTTAATAAATGTTATGAAAACAACTGCTTCTTCTCACATAGCACAATGAAAGCCTTATTGGACATTTAGCATCTTACCTTTACTTTTTCACCATTAATCTCCACTGTCTTAATCATAAAATCAACTCCAATTGTGGCTCCTTGTCCTGGGGGGAAAAGACCCTAAAGCAGAAATAATAGAAAATAACAATAAGCAAACCTTTCAATTAAATGAAATCCTCCCCTACCCCCATTGCCAGCCCCTTCCTTTGGCTGAGTTAACTGACAGAAGAGAGAACTCTGGTTAGTGTCATGGGAACCCTATTTAATTTACCTTTGTGTGTATGTTTTGAGGGAGGAGAAAGGAGGATGAATGGGAGAGAAAGAAATGTTGAAAGAAGAAGGAAAGGGAAAGAGGGACAAAGAAAGAAGGAAGCAGACAGAGAGGGTAAAGGAAGAGAACTGGGAAAGGACGGGGGAATTAACTCCAAAGAATGAAACGAAAGTCAGACACAAGGATAAGACTCAGGAACATGGAGCCATAGGGATGAAATTGGGATGGTTAGGGTGTAGGCAAAATGGATAGGTGCTCTAAAAGATAAGATCAAGGAAGATGACAACTGGCTATTAGTCTAGGGCATGAACAGCCATGGGTGTGAGCCACCAGGCTGAAGAAACAAACAAGAAATCAACACAAGAAACAGCAAGGAGACAGCTGATGCTCTGAACTTCCCTCTCCCCTGACAGTGATAACTATTTCCTCTATATAGATACAACTACATGAGATCAGGGCCAACGACCCAACTGAAAAAGATAAATTCATCCAGGGGGACAGAATAGTAGAAACAGCACCAACCCAAGAGGCAGCAAGCAGCCTGAGGAGCTCTGGGTGACCTCAGAAAAACCAGTCCCTCTCTGGTCTAACTTAAGTACTTCAAAACAAAGCTTTACATCAAATTGAAAGCTGAACTAAAAAGGTATGAGTTTAGTTGTATTGTAATTTTTTGTTGCATAATATTTCCCATAAGCTTAGAGAGGAAGTTGGAGGGAAGGAATTCTATCAAGAAAAAAACCCTCCACCTAGTTTCTCTTCCCTCTTCACATTCACACTCCAGAATTTCCAGAAATTAAAGTAAAATGGACTTTATTAGCTCTGGGAGCTAAGATTGGGGGCATCATTAATTAAGTCTATTCCCTAATAAGAGAGGTCTTTAATTAAAGTCTGAACTTGAAAGACTGAGCATCACACCGACAGCAGATGTCCCACCGCACGTCTGCAAACCCTGTAAATACAAACATTCATAACTTTACTCACAAATACTGAATCAGTTTTCTTCTATTTTGGTTTGGCTCAAACACAAGGCTGCCAAGCTTCAAGTTTATAGCTCCAGCTGTTTTGCCGTGGAACAAATGCCAAAAAATAAAACAAACCCTTCCCAGTGTCTCCCTCATCATTTCATTCCCCAGTTCCTCACGCCTCAAAAACAGCTGAATCCAATCCATTTTTAACTGTCAACTAAATAACAAAACCAAATATAATCCTGTCTATGAAATATGAACTCTGGGCTGGGGGTGGGGGTGGAGTTGAGGAGCCAAGAGGAGTATAAAGCAAACAGAAAAGAAAAACTAAGGGGTGGTGTGCTTATTGGTTGGGCTTCCCTCAATAGTTCAGTTGGTAAAGAATCCACCTGCAATGAAAAAGACCCTGGTTCACTTCCTGGGTTGGGAAAGATCTGCTGGAAAAGGGATAGGCTGCCCACCCCAGTATTCTTGGACTTCCCTTGTGGCTCAGCTGGTAAAGAATCCACCTGCAGTGTGGGAGACCTGGGTTTGATCCCTGGGTTAGGAAGAACCCCTGAAGAAGGGAAAGGCTACCCACTCCAGTATTCTGGCCTGAAAAATTCCATGGACTGTATAGTCCATAGGGTCACAAAGAGTCTGCTAAATATAACTGTTTAAAAATGGAAACATGTCTGGACTTCCCTGGTGGTCCAGTAGTTTAGACTCCAAGCTTCCACTGCAGGGGCACAGGTTCGATCCCTGGTAAGGGAATGAAGATCCCACATGCCTAATGGTGTGACCAAAAAAGGGGTGGGGAGGTATTTTTATCCCTAATGATAAGAATTAGGCTTTTAAATAAGGAAGGCCAGATTCCTATGGTCTCCAAGGAGAGAACATGAAGAAGATAAAAATGATCAGGCTGTGAGCTAGAAGATCTAGCTTCTCATCCCAGCCTTGCCACTAACATGATACAAGATTACTAACAAGTCATTTCCTTCCTCTAGACCTCAGGGGTTTTTTAACCTATCAAACGAGAAGAGTGGGCTGAAAAATGTCTAAGGGAACTTTCAGTAATAAGACAAGGTCAAGGGAATTTTCAATAAAGGGGCTGCAAACTTCTCTACATCTCTCCAGTCTCATCTCATCCGCTTGCCAAAAGCAGAAAAGATTACTAACGTTAGATGGAAGTAAAACCAGCTGAAGTTTCAAATATTACGCCATGGCGGCTGACTGAACCCAGAAGCCAGTAAGCTTGTCATTTTTCATTTCACCAAACCATGGTTTAGTAGGCTTTCCCAGTGGCTCGGTGGTAAAGAATCCGCCTGCAACACAGGAGAAGCAGGAAATGTGGGTTTGATCCCTGGGTGGGGAAGATCCTCTGGAGAAGGGAATGGCAACCCAGTCCAGTATTCTTGGTGGAGAACCCCATAAGCAGAGGAGCCTGGTGGGCTACAGTCCATAGGGCTGCAAAGAGTCGGACCTAACTGAAGCAACTTAGCACACATGCACACCTGGCTCAGTAACAAGTTCTATTCTGTGTTCATTATCCTAGGAAAATCCTTGACATTTCCAGATTGCTCTGTGCCCCCCAGCTGTTTGTGTTATCCAATCGGCCTCTCTGGTTTTCCACAGAACCACTGACTCTCAGAGCTGGAAGAGGCCTTGGAGATCAAAGGAAAGCAGGGAGGCTGGGCAAGGCTCCCAGGCGAGCCGGGGCAGAGTTGGGATGAAGGTCCAGGTCTTCTCAAGCCAGTCTGCTTTCCCCAGCATCAAACTGCCCTCTGCCTTAGACAGAAGAGCTATTCTCAACTACCCCACTAGCACTTGATGAAAATGCAAGATGCATGCATGATAAATCCCGAAAAGGATGCCATTCATCATTTTCCAGGAAAATACAAAACAAGGTCAATCTCAGAATGATTTCCCACTCATTTCTGGGTAAAATCGGGTATATAATCTCTGGCAATAATTCTCAAAAGGGCAGCCCCCTAAAGGGAACTTATACTTAGAACAAAGGACTCAACCCAGAGGGAACATCTAATTTCGTTCAAATGGTCCTTTATTGTTCTCATTTCATTCTCATGGAGTAGGTTAGAAAAATCAGCATATTTGATTCTAAACCAAAATGATTCAGTTTTCTGGTAGGAAGTGAGAGGTCATTAGCAGGGAGCTTGAGTGGTTTAATTTGAATCTGAGTTTTTAAAAAGTTAACATTTGTTTAACTTGATGTACAGATTCGTTTCCATTTAATTATTATTGGTTTTCATTTGTATTATCATTAATGAGTAATCTGCAGGGTTTTTTATCCAATAAGGTATTTTTGATGGGTTTCCCAGGTGGCTCACTGGTAAAAGAATTCGCCTGCCAAGCAGGAGACATGGGTTCGATTCCTGGATTGTGACGACTCCCTGGAGAAGTAAATGGCAACCAACTCCAACATTCTTGCCTGGAAAATCCCATGGACAGAGTCTGGAGGGCTACAGTCCATGGTATCACAAAGAGTTGGACATGACTTAGTGATTAAACAACAACAAAGTTATTTTTGATACTGAAGACTAAAAGCAAAACCACTCACCCCTTTCACTAGAGGAAGCCATGGGAGGCTTGGGAGGGTTGGTGGTAACTCACTGAGCCGTGCTCCCTGGGGATGGTTTAAAATCTCTAGTCTATACAAACTATTACATATTAAACAAATAAGCTGTGTGCACCTTTTACACAACACAGGGAATACAGCCAACATTTTAAACTCTAAATGGAGTACAACCTTTTAAAAATGGTGAATCACACCTGTAACATATAATATTGCTTACCAACTATACTTCAATTTAAAAAATCAAAGCAAAAGGAAAGAAAAGAGCAAAGGGTATTTCACAGAGGAAGGAGTGGTCGTGTTCACCACTGCTGAGATTTCAAATAAGATGGAAAACTTTAAATGTCAAAAACAAACCTTCTAGTTTAGGCTACAGAACTGGTACACTTGGAAAGGGCTTGGAAAGGACTGGGGGCCAAGAGGCTGGGGCGGGTACTGCTCACCCATCCTATTAGGATCCCCTAACCCTGTAGGCCCTGGTGGCTCAACAGTAAAGAATCCACCTGCTAAGCAGGAGACTCGAGTTCGATCCCTGGAGAAGAGAATGGCAACTCACTCCAGTTTTTTTGCCTGGAGAATCCCACGGACAGAGGAGCCTGGCGGGCTACAGCCCACGCGGTTGCAAGAGTCAGACACGACTCGGGAACTAAACCACCACCAGCAGCTCCACAGGCCACACAGAGAAACCCAACCCAGACTCCAGGGCTCTTACCTGAGTGAACCGTCGGACTAGGCACGTCTTCCCCACACCAGCATTGCCGATTAAAACAATTTTAAACAGGAAATCATAATCTTCCATACTCATTTACACAGCTGCAAGGCAAACACAGGCACGAGTGAGATGGGCCTGGTCAGACTTGCCCACAGAGCTCAGGCTGCGCCAGCCCGTCTCCCCGGGAACCACGGGGCTGACTCATCGGAGGAGCAACGTAACGCTCCCCTCCAGTGACCCTGCCAGCGAGAGAGGAACACAGGTGTGTGGCCACAGATGGCCTTTAACCCTTCCTAGTCCCCTCACGCCACGGCGAGCAAATGACACAGACGCCCTTTCACCTGGTAACCTTTATTCTTCCAAGCAGTCAGGTCGCAGGTTGCTCCTGTGGTCAGCTGTTTTCTTTTAGCCACAAAAAGGAGATTATGAATCTCTGAGCAGACAAGCTGGGGGGTGCAAGGAAGCGGAGCAAAGCGGAGCCCATGCAAAGCTGAAAGGTGGTTTACGTAGATGCTGTGAGTGCCTCTGGGAGGAAGGGCTAGAGACTGGGAGTGTGAATGAAGGGAGGAAGCTTTCAGGCTCTTGCAAGTCCTCGGGGACCTGGGGTCCTACCAGGGGGAGATGCTGCCATCTTCCCCCCAGCCACCTCCCAGTTGCTATTCACCTCCTGCCAGCCGTGTGGATGCTACAGCACCTCTCAGAGTACCCTTCTTCTCATCCCCCCGGACTATGTACCAGTATTTTCTCTGCCTGGGAAGCCCTCTCAATCACTTTCTGTGTACGTGTTTTCATGTTACAAATGTTTATTGAGTACTTGTCACTGTAGGGAATCAAGTGTATATAAAAAACAATCCTTAACCTTTCTATGTTTGGAAAGTTAGTCCTTTAGGGACTGATGGAAGCATCTCTTTCTCTCTGAGTTTTCTGCTCATCTTCCCCAAAGAAACACGTTCACTGTTCCTCTGTCCTAAAACGTCATACAATTCTTTGTTCTAATGTCTGCCTCATCTTTGAGGGAAAAGATGATGTCTTTCAGCTCTATTTTCCTAGCCCATGGGACACAGTTACACTTAGTATCGACTCTGTAAGGTGAAGTCGCTCAGTCGTGTCTGACTCTCTGCGACCCCGTGGACTGTAATCTACTACGCTTCTCCGTCCACGGGATTCTCCAGGCAAGAATACTGGAGTGGGTTGCCATTTCCTTCTCCAGGGGATCTTCCCGACCCAGGGATCGAACCTGGGTCTCCCGCATTGGAAGCAGACACTTTAACCTCTGAGCCTGTAGAATTAAATAATTAACTAATGAGCCTACGGCTGAAGTAAAGGCCTTAGTTTCCCAACTGTGATAAAAAGACTACCTGTTTTGTCTCCTTCAGAGAACTGTTATGAAGACTTAAAGGAAAAAAAAAGACCATGTAAAAGAGCCTTGGTACCCATAAAACCCCATCCTGGTAAAACCAGTCCAGTACCTACTTATAGCACTGTGCTAGTCACTTGGACTTCCCTGGTGGGTCAGAGGTAGGGAATCTGCCTGCCGAGCAGGAGACGCGAGTTTGACCCCTGGGCTGGGAAGATCCCCTGGAGAAGGGAATGCCTGGGAAATCCCATGGACAGAGGAGCCTAGCAGGCTATAGTCCATGGGGTTGCAAGAGAGTCAGACAAGACTTAGCAACTAAACAATAAAAACAGTCATCCTAGGAAATACAGAGATGAAACAGTCTCTGCCCTTGAGATCAACATGAGAAAAGCTAAAGAACAATAACAAAGTTAGTCACAATTCAAAACTACAAGAGCACAGCTCATTTCATAAGGTGAAGGCCAAACAAGCCTGATGGACTCTGGAGTAAAGGAGGGTCAGTGTAAAGGAGGTGAGCAGAAAGGGTCAGTGAGCACACGGGGGCGAGGGAGCCTGGGGAGGGGGGCCGGCCAAGGTGACGCCCACCTGCCACCGGAGCTCCAAGGGCGGAGGGCTGCAGGGTGCAGGGATGGAGGGAGAGGCCGCTGCAAAGCGACCTGCGAAGGAGCCAGGGCAGTTCCATGTGAACAAGGGTGATTTCTATGTGGATTCCAACGATCCTCGGAAAGACGACGGACAGCCAAAGCCAACGTGCAGGTCTCCGTTCCCTGGGACAGCGGAGGAAAAGTATCTCTCTGTCAAGAATCTGGGTCCATAAGTGGTCACTCAGCTCACCATATGTCAGGCACTGTACTTGGCGCTTTGTGTCTACTTCCATTTCTTTTTATAAGTCTATGAGGAGGGTGTTTCATGTAACCTGGTTTATAGGTGAGTATTGGAGGCAGGAGGAGAAGGGGATGACCGAGGATGAGATGGCTGGATGGCATCACGGACTCGATGGACGTTGAGTCTGAGTGAACTCCAGGAGATGGTGATGAACAGGGAGGCCTGGTGTGCTGCGACTCATGGGGTCGCAAAGAGTCGGACATGACTGAGCGACTGAACTGAACTGAACTGAAGCTGAGGGTAGTCCAAACATAAAGACAACAGCCAGACTTCAAGTCCAGAAGATATACATGCCATCAAAAGGGGCCTCCCCTGTCCCCTCCCCTCACCAAATTTTTACTGTACTTATTTATTTATATCTGTCTCATGTTCCAAGTGCATCCCTGAGCACACGCAGGCACGTGCATACGCGACTGTGAGCAGCATTAAAAGCAGTGAAGCGTCTCTCTGGTTGAGCTCTGATCCTAGTCCTTCCGTATCATCATCATTGCTGTGATTATCGCCTTCACCACTACCACCACCACCACCATCACCTCATTCTATATTATTAACTCATTTAATCCTCACAGCATTCCTATCAGGTAGACACTATTAGCATCCTAACTTGACAGATGGGGACACTGATGCATGGGATAAGAAGTCTTTAAGGTCCCACTTAAAGAGCTGATGGAGCTGAAATTCAAACCCAGATAGCCTGGGTCCAGCACCCACATTGCCCGAAGCACCACCCTAGAGTGCCTTTCACAAAGCCCGGCTCATACTAGCAACTTCAGAAAATCCTGACAAATCGAAAGACGAGGCCAAGACTCAGTAAACGTGATTTTCCTTTTCTTTTCCCCTCTGGGTTCAAATCCAAAATTCTTTCTACCACACTGGAGCAGTTAACATAAGAATCAAGATCAGACTCCAGCTAAAAACGCAAGGGTTAAAACTCAATAAAGCTGTTAAAAGCGAAAAGAAAAGAAATCTCAGGGTTAGGTGCAAGGAGAGCGGCAAGATGTGCGGCTGTGTGGCTCACACACAGACCACAACTCACACATCCTAAGTCAACGGAAAAGAGAATGCGGTCTTGGGTCATGTGCTTTTTCTGTGCTCAGATCATTTGCGACACATCGATGTCTCCATCTTGGGCAGAGTTCAAAGAAACAAAGCAGAAGATCAAGAGGAGAATGTCCAAAAATAAAGGGCTGAGATACAGGGCTCCTAGGAGAAGGTCAGCAGAGCCCAAATTATGCACCTTCAGGGAAAGAAGAGGAAGTTACCTGCCCAGAGTCAGGCTCACAGTCAAGCCGCAGGCAGTGACCCCCTGGAGTGAGCCACAGACTAAAAGCAAAGGCCAGAGGAAATGGGGTGGGATGTGGGAGAGGGATTCAGGATTGGGATCTCATATACACCCATGGTGGATTCGTGTCAATGTATGGCAAAACCAATACGGTATTGTAAAGAAAAATAAAGTAAAAATTAAAAATAAATAAAGAATAAAAGCATGTGATGACCCATAAAAAAAAAAAAAAAAAGAAATTACTTCAGTGCTCCATTGAGTGGCTGTTTTTTTTTTTTTTGTAAATAAACCTCTGAGAGGGAAAGTGTTTGGTCCCTTTAAAAATGCAGACTTCCCGTGGTGAACCTTGCACTGTAAACTCCTGGGGACTGGCTGTGGTTACTGTTTCGTTCTTAATAGAAGACATACTGCTGGGTGAAAAGCTCACAAGACTGTCTGGAAACTGCGTTCTGAGGAAGTCTTTCTGTTTGGGAAGTAACAGAACAACCCAGGCATCACCAACTGCCACGTGCTAACACAGCGTCCCAGGACGGGGGGATCCACTCAGAAGCTGTCAGTTACACCCCGTCCCAAAACTGACAACAAAAGTCACACCTCGTCTGGAGCAAACATGTCGCAAGATATGCTACTGGCCAAGCACAATTCTAGGAACTGTATGTTCTATTATTGTTAATAATAGCTGACACTTATTCCATGTTTCTCTTGTTAAAGTTTTTAAAAATTTGTTTTTAGCGGTGTTGGGTCTTTGTTGCTGCAGGCAGGCTGTCTCTAGTTGCGGCAAGCGGGGGCTACGCTCCAGCTCCAGCTGCAGCTTGCAGATTGCTCACTGCAGTGGCTTTCTCTTGTAATTCAGCATTTCTGGCTACTGCTGTCTAGTCGCTCAGTCATGTTCGACTCTTTGTGACCCCATGGACCGTAGCCCGCCAGGCTTCTCTGTCCATGCGGTTTCCCAGGCGAGAATACTGGAGTGGGGTGCCATTTTCTTCTCTTCAATGTTTCTTACATGCAAGGTATTCTTCTACATGTATTTGCTCATTTACTCCTCACAACGTATGTGCATACTAAGTTGCTTTGCTCTGTGTGACCCCATGAACTGTAGCTCCCCAGGTTCCTCTGTCTGTGGGATTCTCCGGGCAAAAATACTGAAGTGGGTTGCCATTCCCTCCTCCTGGGGATCTTCTCAACCCAGGGATCAAACCTGGTTCTCCTGCATTGCAGGCAGATTCTTTCCTACTAGCGCCACCTGCGAAGTCCCACAGTGTATGAGGTAGGTACTATTATGACCATCCCTAACTTGCTGCTGTTGTTCAGTCACTCAGTCTTGTCCGACTCTTTCCAACCCCATGAACCGCAGCATGCCAGGCTTCCCTGTCCCTCACTGTCTCCTGGAGTTTGCTCAAATTCATGTCCACTGAGTCGGTGATGCCACTCAACCATCTCATCCTCTGTTGTCCCCTTCTCCTCCTGCCTTCAATCTTTCCCAGCATCACGGTCTTTTTCAGTGAGTCTTCGAATCAGGTGGCCAAAGTATTGGAGCTTCAGCTTCAGTCCTTCCAGTGAATGTGCAGGGTTTATTTCCTTTAGGATTGACTGGTTGGATCTCCTTGCAGTCCAAGGGACTCTCACGAGTCTTCTCCAACACCACAGTTCAAAAGCATCAATTCTTCAGTGCTCAGCCTTCTTGATGGTCCAATTCTCACATCCATACATGACTACTAGAAAAACCACAGCTTTGACTAGATGGACCTTTATCATCAAAGTAGTATCTCTGCTTTTTAATATGTTGTCTAGGTTGTCAAAGTTTTTCTTCCAAGGAGCAAGCATCTTTTAATTTCATGGCTGCAGTCACCATCTGCAGTAAGTTTGCAGCCCAAGAAAATAAAGTCTGTCACTGTTTTTATTGTTTCCCCATCTATTTGCCATGAAGTGATGGGACCAGGTGCCCTGATCTTCATTTTTTGAATGTTGAGTTTTAAGCCAGCTTTTTCACCCTCCTCTTTCACTTTCATCAAGAGGCTCTTTAGTCCTCTTTGCTTTCTGCCATAAGGGTGGTGTCAACTGTGTATCTGAGGTTATTGATATTTCTCCCAGAAATCTTGATTCCAGCTTGCGCTTCTTCCAGCCCAACATTTCTCATGATGTATTCTGCATATTAGTTAAACAAGCAGGATGACAATATACAGCCTTGATGTACTCCTTTCCCAATTTGGAACCAGTCTATTACTCCATGTCCAATTCTAGCTGTTGCTTCTTGACCTGTCTACAGGTTTTGCAGGAGGCAAGTAAGGTGGTCTGGTATTTCCATCTCTTTAAGAATTTTCCACCGTTTGCTGTGAAACACACAGTCAAAGGCTTTAGCAGAGTCAATGAAGCAGATGTTTTTCTGAACTCTCTTGCTTTTTCTATGATTCAACAGATGTCAGCAATTTGAGCTCTGGTTCCTCTGCCTTTTCTAAGTGAGGCACAGAGGGGTTATTCTAAAATCACGCAGCTAGTTAGTCTTAGGACCAGGATTCAAAGCCAGATGCATCTAACTCCTAATTCCAGCTCCTTCTGAAGTAGAATGCTGCTGCCCTCTGCCTGGTGTAGACAGCACTGCTGTGACTGTCATGAGGACTGGAGGCTAAGCTGAATGGACCCCCAGGCCTCTCTGAACTGCAGTGTTCTGGAACCTCCCTGCTCTGGGAGGAGCACACCACACTGAAAGGGCCGCACGCTGATGCCAGTCACACAAGCACAGCTCCACCCTCCGTGCCCAGGTCTCTTTTCAGAGCTGGATCCAGACTTTCCCCAGCAAACCACATCCACCATTCAGTTTGTCCTGTAACCAAGTATCGGCACAAGGGATATAAACAGGAACACTGCTCAGATAAACAAGCCAAGCCTCAAATACCATAAATACTGCAACAGCTCTAAGCAAGTGGATATGTACATAAAATTCAAAAAAGGAAAAACAGATGAAGAAAAGAAAAAAAATGACCTTAGAAAAGAGAAGGAGGGGCTTCCCTAGTGGCTCCATGGGAACGCCTGCCAGTGCAGGAGACATGGCTTCGATCCCTGGTTGGGGAAGATCTCATATGCCTCAGAGCAACTAAACCTTTGCATCACAACTATTGAGCCTGTGCTCAAGAGCCACGATGCCACAACTACTGAGCCCGTCTGCTGCAACTACTGAAGCCGGCATGCCCTAGAGCTCGGGCTCCACAAGAGAAGCCGCTGCAGTGAGAAGCCAGCGTACTGCAACCGGAGGGTAGCCCCCACTCTCTGCAACTAGAAAAAAGCCCACGCAGCAATTAAGAACCAGCACAATCAAAAATAAATAAATGACTCGCATTTAAATATATATTTTTAAAAAGATAAGGAAACAAGATGTACTGTGTAAAGCTTAAAAGGAAAAAAAACATTCTAACCAATGTGATTTTGGCAACATAAAAGCACTTATCAAAGTGACCTTTTCAAAAAACAAAACAAACTGTATTCACTGCTGTACATCAGAACATTCTCCCCTTGGTCTTTTGGGCTCAGCACAACCAATTAAAGTCAAGGCTTCTGGTGAACACAGGGCCAGATCCCTGCCCTGCCTTCTGTCCCCCACCCCCTGCCAAAGAAAATTATATTTGGGGGAATTGTCCTTGTTCAAAGGCTGTATGTCTCATGCAGGTCCTTCTCCCGTTCAAGGTCTCAACTGTGCTCTATAAACTGAGAGAGTCGGTGAACAGGAGCCGTGGTGTCGGTGAACAGGAGCCGTGGTCCCTCCCCAGCACTGCACGTACCACCCCTTCGCTAACCCAAAAAGGCAACATGAATGTTTCAGGAAAGCGAGAGACCTGGCTCAGCCAAAGAGCTGTGTAGTTTCCTCATCCATAAAGCGGGGATTTATGAGGCTTCCCTGGCGGCTCAATGGTAAAGAATCTGCCTGCCAACCAGGAGATGTGGGTTCAATCCCTGGGTCCAGAAGACTTCTCTGGAGAAGGAAATGGCAACCCACTCCAGTACTTCTGCCTGGAGAATTCCATGCACAGAGAAGCCTGGAGGGCTACAGTCCATGGGGGTCGCAAAGAATCGGACACAACTTAGTGATTAAACAACAACATTAGAACCTACATCACTGAGTTGCAAATCAGGAAATAAACAGAAAAGCAGTATGTAAATAAATATACATTAATCAAATGTTTTCAAAAGTATAATAATCAAACTTTTTTTAATCCCTAACCCTCAGTCAAGAGTCATATATACTGATTGCAGAGCATATAGTCAAACAAGAAGGAAAGAAAAGTCTGCTAGGGAAAATCTCTTTCCCTACCCACACCCGCCCTGGGGACAGTACAGTTAATAATTTGTTCTAAAATCTTCTAGCTTTTTTAATATATATATTCTCACATCAATGTGTTTATTTTTTAATTTAAAGATTTTTAAAACAAAAACAGAATCATAATATTATACAAATTCTTTTTTATTTTCTACAGAGGGCTTGGAGAAGGAAATGGCAACCCACTCCAGTATTCTTGCCTGCAAAATCCCATGGGCGGAGGAGCCTGGCGGGCTACGTACACTCTATACGACTGCAAACTGTCGGACACGACTGAGTGACTACACACTGAGGGCTATTTTTCCAAAACCCCAAATCAGAACTCATGGTCTGCAAACAGAACAGACACCCGGAAGGCCCATCAGCATTCACTCAACATTTGCTCCTAAGACCCTAAAAATGAAGGAAGTGGGAGGGTGGGGTACAGTGACATAACTTCGAGAAACACTAAATACTATAATCCAGGGTTGGAGACTTAAAAGGTTCTGAAAATTTTTCTACAATGAAGAAAACTGGTTAACTGTTTAAACCAGAATTTACCAAACATGATTTTAGCTGAAAAATCTTTTCTAAGATTAATACCTTTTACTATCCCTTGCTACTTGGACTCCATGAAACATGAGTCTGGTAAATGCTATTTTATAGCATTTGAAATCAGGGCTATTCAGATAAGGTTTTAGAAGGAGGAATGAAGGGAGGGAGGAGGGAAGGATGGGAGGGAAGAGGGAAGGAGGAAGAGACTCAGTTAAATTTCAGTTTCAGATAGCAACAAATAAACTTCAGTATGTTTGCTCCAAATATTACATGGGACATATGAATAATTTTTAGTAGATAAGTATAACCCCAATATTGCACAGAACATACTTATATTGCTACTATAAAGTTATCAGTTGTTTATCTGAAATTCAAATTTAACCAGGCATCCTACACTTTATGTAGCAACTCCTACCCTGGGAAAAATTGGATTCATCAGGTCTAGGAGAAACAGAGACTTTAAACAAAGCCCCAGCTGTGGAGGAAGATGGGTAGGGCCCGAGAAACAAGATATGAGACTGAAGAATCCAAAACAACCCAATGAGGAGCAGAAAAGGGCAGCAAGTAACATCTGAAGAAAGCATTACTGAGCTGGGGCTCTTCAGTCTGGGCCGGGCTGCAGGGACTGGGTGCAGACGGATACACAGGGCTGAGCAGGTGGTTCTCTCCCTCCTGGACAATCACAGGGCACTGTGGACCTTCCTCCCAGTTTATCTCCTCATGTGCTCTGTCCGCTGCAGGGGGCTGTGCCCTACACGTCTACAGCTCCTCCCGGCTGTTCTTAAAGACAAGAACCACACTTCCACAAGGTACTCGTGTCTGCATACTCCCCTGGCTGTGTTCAAGAAGCGTAAGCTAAACTGGAAGGGCTTGATCTGTCTTTTGCTCTAACAAGGTTCTCTCTCAGGAAGCTCATTATTGCTTAATTACTAGAAGGCAATTACTAAACATTACCATAATCAAGTATTGCAAGCTCACTTGCTTTACATCAGCTGCTAATTTCAGGTTATTGCAAGTTAATTATTCTCCCCGGCCAGGGATGGCAAACACCCACCTGTGCCATGGCTGCTTCTCATTCATCAGGCCATAATCTCCAGCATTTCTGTTATGGCCCTTTACAGTTGACCAAACGCTTTCACAGACATGATCTAATCTGGACCTTTTCACAAGAACTAGTTCTTATCACTCATTATGCAGGTGACGAAACCAAGGGTTTAAGTGATTCACCCTAAGTCACACGCTGGCAAGCTGCAAGGTGACCTCTGTATCCCACATACCTCAAACTTCTCCCCTGTGGGAACGCCCTGTTTTCCCAGGTTCCTGGGTTTTTGGACCATGATTTGAACACTTAACTATATGCCAGGAACTATTCTGTTTTCATACATAATCTTATTTAACCTTTTCAACAGCCTCACTAGGTAGGCATTATTATTCCCATTCCACAGATAAAGAAATTGAGGTTCAGAGGGGTTAACTTATTTGTTTAAAATAACACAGCTAATGAGCTAAAGTGCCAGGATTCAAAACCCATGTTTTTCTATGAAAAAAATTAAGCTGGAATCCTGTCTCACTCCTCTTACTGAAATAAATTCCAGATGGATGAGAGATTTGGATTTTTTAAAATGAAAACATGCAAGTGCTAGAAGAAAGCATGATATACATAAATACAGAAATCTTAAAGTGGGGAAGGCTTTCTAAGAATTGCACAAAATCAAAGCCATTAAATAAAGATATTGACCCATTTGACTAATTTTTAAAAATTCTGCATCATAAAACAAAGATGAACTAAAATATGTGAAATTCATATAACTAAGGGCTAATTTCCTATAAATCAATAAGAAAAGATGAATAACCCAATAGCAAAAAAAAAGGGTAAAAGACATAAGCAGACAGTTTATCAGATGAAATTAAAATGGTACTTACATTAGAAAAAAAAGCTTCGCTCATGAGTAAATTCAAACTATAATGAATTTATAAATTATCATTTATGATGAAAACTACAATGAATTTGTAATCAGAGGCCATTTTTCATATCACATTGGTAACGTTCACTCTGTATTGGACAGAGTATAGAGAAATAGGGCTCCTGTATACTGCTGGTGGGAGGCAAACCAATGCAATTTCTATGCAAGGCTATATCGACTGAAAACTAAAAAGACTATTATAATCCCTCTGACTCAACAATTCTACTTCAAGGAATTCATCCTGCACTGATACTGATACACATGTGCAAAGACACATGGAGTGGGATATATTACAACAATGTTTATTATAGCAAATATGAAATCAGCCTAACTCCATCAGCAGGAAAATAGTTGTGCAGACTGTGAAAACTATACGCCAATATTCCATGCAAACCACTATGGACATCTGCAAAGTACATTAAGTGAAAGAAGCAAGGTGGAGAATAGTGAGCATAGTATGAAAAGCTGCTGCTGTGCTCACTGGCTCAGTCGCGTCTGATTCTTTGCGACCCCATGGACTGTAGCCCGCCAGGCTCCTCTGTCCATGGGATTTTCCCAGCAAGAATACTGGAGTGAGTCTCCATTTCTTCCTCCAGGGGATCTTCCTGATTCAGGGATCAAACCCATGTCTCCAGAGTCTCCTGCATTGCAGGCAGATTCTTTACCACTGAGCCACTGGGGAAGTCCATAGCATGAAAAGAGGGCATATAATTAATTAACTGCAACCTGCATGGGGTTCCCAGGTGGCACTAGTGGAAAAGAATCTGCCTGTAACGTAGGAGACATAAGAGACTGTGGGTTCAATCCCTGAAGATCCACTCCAAGAGGGTACGGCAACCCACTCCAGTATTCTTGCCTGGAGAATCCCAGGTACAGAGGAGCCTGGCGGGCTACAGCCCACAGGGTCGCAAAGAGTCGGACATGACTAAAGCAACTTAGCACAGCCCAGCACATCTGCATAAAATATCTCCAGAAAAACTACAAAAGAAAACTAGAACAGTGTTTGCTTTTGGAGAGACTGTAGTATCTAGCTCTTTTTGGGAAAAAGGATAACCTCCAACTCTTAATAAATTATAGGGACTTCCCTGATGGTCCAGTAGCTATGACTCCACACTCCCAAGGCAGGGGGCCCAGGTGTGATTCCCAGTCAGGGAACTAGATCCCACATGCCGTAACTAAGACCCAGTGCAGACAAATAAATATTTAAAAAAAAGAAAATTATAATCTGCCCTTTCATTCAGTCTTACAATAGTGCTTAAAAGGCAAGGCAGCTATCCTAATACAGTGAAAGGAGCCCTTTTAAAAATATTTATTTGAGATACTCTGTCTGTCTCTTTCTGTTTTCTCTTTGCCCTGCTGCACCCCTTTCTGTGACAGAGACCCTTTAGGGAATGTCCCACTCAGGTTCTGGAGTTGCCTTTTCTAGTTCGTGGTGTATATTAAACCATGTCTCTCTACATGGTGGGCTCATTCTTTCACGCCAAATTCCCTTAAAACCAAGTATCCATCGTGTGTGATAGCCAAATCCAACGGGTAGAACGACAGGCTATTTGTGTCCCTAATAAAAACAACTCTCGCCCATGAAGATCATGTACTGCCGCTCAGAAACTGCTCTCACTGGGCTCTGACACAGAACCCTCCTGAGAAGGCAGGAGGAACCTGTCTCCTTTTCCCCATTTTACAGAAATGGCCTTTGAAAGGATGAAGAGTGACTTGCCTCCAGCTGCACAGCGTGCAAGCAACAGAGTCAGAAGAGACACCTGGGTCCCCTGACTCTAAATCAGAGCTGCTGCCAGGACAAATAAAGTCTGCAAATATAAATCCCCACTGGCAAGGCTGGGGCCTAACCACCAGGGAGGTTGGCAGGGACCCATGGATGGGAGGGAGGTCAAAAGCAGCCCTGGGTTTGCTTGCATTTCCAACTTGGGTGGCGTATTATGAATCCAATAAAAGGGAAGAAAAAAAAAAAAAAAAAAAAAGCAGCCTCTGAGATTTTTTATTTTGGCGGTGGGGGGGCCGGGGTGGGGGGGTTGACCGGGACAGCTCCAGGTCTTCCTTGCAGCATGTGTAATTTAGTTCCCTGACCAGGGATCAAACCTGGGCCACCTGCTTTGGAAGCACAGTCTCCCGTCACTGGACCGCCAAGGAAGTCCCAAGAATTTTTTTGAGACACATGAAAAAATAAAGATAAAAAACGAAGTAGGCCTGAGATCGCCACAGTATTATTTTCAAAGGTAAGACAGTAAGATATTTTATCTTATTCTTTGTACACATCATCTTCCATATTTTCCTCTTTGCTCTAAATACAAAATAGATTTGGGAATACAGAGGAATAAGGAGAGTGAAAAGTAATCCAAGGAATGGCATTTCACAAGAACAGTTCACCAAAGGCCACATCTGAACAGTCCTGCTTAAGTAAACAACGCTCTTTCACTTTCCACGGTGAGAAGTCATCACTGCCCTGGGCCCTGATGTGTCTTCCCACAGAGAAGGGAGACGCGGAGGAGGCCGACCTTCACCCACTTGGGCCCGTTCCGCTCACTCCCCCGGCAGGCAGAGCTAATTTGTTTTGCACCATAGCACCTGAGCACAGGATACACTGGGTGGTTCAGACCCCGTGTCTACCGGGGAGAAGGAAGATACCCTTCCACTCATTAATCCCTTTCCAAGATGGGGAGCTTCTGTCTGCAAAACATATTTGTTGCATTGATCGAAGAAAACACCTTCCCAGACCCAACTCGCTGTTTCCGGCTTCTGCACAAGCCTGCCAGGCTCCCTCTGTTGTCCTCCTCCAACAATAAACAATACCACCCGCCAAGAGCTCTGGGGAGGCGGGGAAGGTCTGTTCTCCACGTTGTGTAAATCAGGGAGTGTGTCTAATCTTTGCTCTGCAGCAGCTTTCCTGTGCCTGTTTGGCTGGACCGGAAGGACCTCGTTATCAGCATCCTTAGGCTCCTCCCCCGGGCTGAGATTCAGAGCAGCAGAGCCAGGCAGCCAGAGGTCAGAGCTTCAGCCCCAAGCACTTCCCTCCAAGGCAGACAAGGGATGGGGGCATCTCCTTCCCTGTCACTCCAGGCTGGACCCTACCCTCAACTGTTAAACAGATTCCCTCCTCACTGGAAGCAGGAGAAAAGGAAAAAGGGAAGCAAGTGTCCACATGCTCTGTGACTCAAATGGAGGAGGATAAAATGTAGCAATTCTCCCAAGACCTTGCCAGGTCTGCTGTCAACACAGAAGAATGCCTATTTGTCTAGAGCGTAGATGTTTTATACACATCAGCCTATTTCATCCTTTGAAACAGGTTTGTGGGGTGAGATTTCTTGGTGACTATTACTATCAATAACCTTTTACATCTATAGAAGGCCTCAGGTTTGCTGTCCTAAAAATTATCTTATCTGTGTGTGTTAGTTGCTCAGTTGTGTCTGACCCTTTGCAATCCCATAGGCTGTAGCCCGCCAGGCTCCTTCATGGAATTCTCCAGGCAAGAAAACTGCAGTGGGTTGCCAGTCCCTTCTCCAAGGGATCTTCCCGACCCAGGGATGGAACCTAGGTTTCCTGCAATGCAGGTGGATTCTTTACCATCCGCGCCACCAGGGAAGACCCTTATCTGTATCCTTGCAAATTCCTATATGGAATATGGGGTAAAAATTCTCCAGTCTACCTCGAACAACACACACACACACACACACACACACACACACAGAGAAGGCCACAAGCCATTTGTCACCAAGGCCTGCTGATGTGCTGTCAGAAATGTAGCCTGGGGCTTCCCTGGTGGTGCAGTAGATAAGAATCTACTTGCCAATGCAGGGGAGATGGGTTCCCAAGCTGGGAAGATCCCACATGCCTCAGAGCAAGTCAGGCCTGTGCCACAACTACTGAGCTTGCATGCTGCAACTGAAGTCCGTGCGCCCAGAGCCTGTGCTCCACGAGAGCCGCCACGCCATGAGAAGCCCGACCACCACAGCAAAAGAGTAGCCTCCTGCTCGCCACAATGAGAAAGCCTGCACAAAAGCAACGCAGTGCAGCCAAAAATAAATAAATAAAATTGAAAAAGAAAGAAGAAAGAAATGTAGCCTGACTATCCCCCTCCTCTGCACCTTTCTCTCCACTGCACCAGCCTGGCTCCAGCCCTTGTCACCTCTCACCCAGCCAACAAGGAAAAACTGTCCTCACTAGCAGGCCTTCAATATTTATCAAAAGCCTTAACATCCACGCTGTTTAATCTAGCAATTTTGCTTCTGGGAGTTTTCCCTAAGGAATGCTTCCAAGACATACACACAGATTTATTCACAGTAGAGCTCAAAGAAAGTTCATTCCAGTATTATTTAATATAGTCCCAGAAAACGGGGTGGGTAAAGCCTCTCTCCAACAGTGGAGAAATGGTTACATGGAACCACATGATGTAACATTATGAAATATATACGTGGAAGAAAATACATTTTAAAAATGCTTCCTCTAAGCAGTGGGATTATAGATTATTTTCCTCTTGATCTATTTATATCTTTTCTAAACTTTCTTCAATAAACATGACTTATTTAGAAATAATACGCTTTATTAAAATATAGTAACTCAATACTGGTAAGGGAAACATAGAACAGGTAGACACATAATCAGCTAGTGACCATCCACATTTAATTAGCTCTTCTGAAAGCAGAATCTTCCTACAGGTACAAACCCAAAGCCATAACTGCTTTCACATTTTCCATGCTGGGAACTCACTTCTGGAAATTCACTTTAAGGAACAAACTCAAAATGCAATATGAACAGAAATGCTCATTACATCTTACCTAAAAGAACTAGAAACAATCCAGTTGTCCAGATCAGGCAGTGTTGTATGAAACATCAACACCATGGAATGCAGGGCAGCTATCAGAAATGCCAGTTATGAAAACTATGTAGAAATATGAAATAATGTTGAACATAGGCTACAAAACTAAAAGAATACACAAAGCTGCATTTATCAGGACTGTAGCTATAAAAAAATAAGCATGGATGTGAACAAGAGCATTTCCAAAGCAAGAACATATATTGCGTTTAGTTTATGAGATCACAGGGAGCTGTTTGTTTTTTAAGTTTCATCCTCCCCACCTTTTAAACAAGTTTTAACATTTTGCATATACCATAGGCACATTTTTTAAAAATGCAGAAGACATAGAAAAAGGAATTACCAAAAGCAACACAAACACTACCAGCATTTTGATGTGTTCCTCCCTGTCTCTTTTTCCTGAGCACTACATGATTTAGTTTGGTTTTGATCACTGTAATCATGACAAGATTTCCTTCAAAGTAGTTAAAAAAATCATTTCAATTTTTAAAACCAGAGAACATAACAAAGACCTGTAGGAACATATACCAATGGGTTTTTTCAAGTGCTGTCAAGAGAACTGACCTCATACAATGTCTGACTGTAAACAAAATAGCAATTTCACACCATGGTGGCCTAACAGCTGGAATGATCAAAGTCCCTAACGCCTGCGGAAGACTCTTAGGCCTGTGTTGTTGTTGTTCAGTAGCTAAGTTGTGTCTGACTGCAAACCCATGGGGCTGCAGCACACCAGGCTTCCCTGTCCTTCACTGTCTTCCAGAGTTCACTCAGACTCACATCCATCGAGTCAGTGATGCCACCCAACCATCTCATCCTCTGTCGCCCCCTTTTCCTCCAGCCCTCAGTCTTTCGCAGCATCAGGGTTTTTTCCAGTATGTCATCTCTTCGAATCAGATGGCCAAAGTATTGGAAGTTCAACATCAGTCCTTCCAATGAACACCCAGGACTGATCTCCTTCAGAATGAACTGGTTGGATCTCCTGGCTGTCCAAGGGACTCTGAAGAGTCTTCTCCAGCACCATGGTTCAAAAGCATCAATTCTTCAGCACTCAGCCTTCTTAGGCCTGTATCAATAGCCATAAGCCAGGAGCATGGAGAGTGCTGTGCTACTAAAGCTGACATTGTTGTAAATTAGAAGGAATTTTCTCAGATTTGGAAAAGATAATGGGGGGCTTCCCTGGTTGCCCAGTGGTTAAGAATCCAGTTTCCAGTGAAGGGACATGAGTTCGATCCCTGGTCGGAGAACTAAGATCCCATAAGCTACTGAACAACGAAGCCCGTGAACAACAACTACTGAGTCCATGTGCTCGAGAGCCCGTGCTCTGCTCTTAGAAGCCCCTCACACTACAACTAACTACAGAAGCTCCCATGAGCCACAACAAAGGCCCAGCACAGCCTAAATAAAAATGTTTTAAATTAAAAATTTAAAAAAGAACAGATAATAGATATAATAATGGATTAAGTTTTCAAATCAGGAAAAGCTTGAAGGGATCCAATCCAACTGGTTGCTTGATCCAGCATATTTAACCTCCTTGACACCAAAGTGACAACCTCACCAGCAAGGATCCCTCCAGAAAGAGAAACAGGGATTGCTATGTAAGCAACGCCTAGGATCCGCTGCCCATTGAATGTGGGCCCAGCAGACAGGGAGGTGAGACTGAGTCTGCTTTCCTCATGGACGGGCTCAGTTTCTGCAGGAGTGTGACACTTTGGGGCACAACAGGGCCTCTCGAGACAAACTGACTATTCATCTCCTCCATGTGTGTCTAGCAAAGCCTCTGTCCTATGTCACAAGGCTGGGGGAAAGCGGCTGGGCTGGGCTGGGCTGATGAAGACATAAGATGCCACTGTGAACACGGCCAACCTCATTCAGAGACTGCCTACATCAAGGTAAAAAGTCACATTGCATTCTTTGCCTTAGAAGTTTTTGGAAATGAACTCGTGGACAAGACTACTTGTCCACAAGTAGTGGCAAGTAGTGTCCATGATGATGTGACAATGTGACTACTCCACCACAATATTAATTTCCAAAGAACTAATCTGACCATGCCATTCCCAGACTTCACACTCCTAGGAGATCCTGGCCGCCCACACAAGCTCACTGTGAGGGAAGAACAGGGCCCTGGTGAAGGAGGTAGACCTAGGAGCCAAACTGCCCGAGGCTGAGTCCTGTCTGTGCCCCGAAGAGTTGGGCCACTGTGGGCACGTTCCCTTTCCTCTCGGTGCCCGCATTTCTTTATTTGTAAATAGGGACAATAACAACACCTACTTCATGGGGTTATTTTACAGATGAAAAGATTTAATACAACAAAGCACGAAGAGAGAGCCTGGCACCCAGTAAATCTCAGGTGCTTATACATGGAACTCTGCATAATGCTATGTGGCAGCCTCAAAGGGAGGGGAATTTGTGGGGGGAATGGATACGTGTATGTGTATGTCTGAGTCCCTTCACTGTCAGCCCGAAACTATCACAACATTGTTAATTGGCTCTACCCCAATACAAAATAAAAAGCAAAAAAAAAAATAATTTTTTTTTTTTTTAGGTACTTATAGATCTTATTAAGTTATTGTTGGAAAGTTCAAATTCCCTAGCAGGGCACACAGAGCCACCCATAACCCAGTCCCTACTCACCTCTTTGGCTTTGTTTCTCATGACCTTTGAGTTACCACCACCACCACGACGATCACACAGCCAAGCCAAGCTCCCAGAGAGTGGCCCCTGAGGCAGGTTCATCTCTCCACGGCTCTACTCACAAGGAGAGGCCATTCTCTCCTTGTTGCTGGTGAGCAATCACACAGCTCTGGACCCCTCTAACCCTCCCCTGTGGGAATTAGCCCCTCTCTCCTTTACACTTCCACCGTGTGCCATGAGACTCCCTTCATAGATACTTGATTATCCTCACTGGTTCAGGGATCCTGCTTCCCCCACTAGACCTTAAAGACAGAGGTGCCTACAAATTTCTGTCTGTACCCCCACTGCCTGGCACTCAGGAGATCTTGAGTAAATAGTTGTTAAATAAATGCAAAAGAAATATTGATCAGAACATGCAAAAGCTAGGACTAGTTTTCAGAGAAGCTTAACACCAGGATGAGGAAACCAAACCCCAAAATACTTTAATCCTGAGGAGAGTTAATTGGCAAAGATCATATAACCAAAGAGAAGAAAGAAAATGATAATTTCCCAGGGGAAAGCCAAACCTTATTATAATGCAGTGTCTCTGTGTGTGTTGGAGGAGGGGGAGGAGAAGTAACATTAATAATGGTTCTAAACTAACTGATGTTGACTAATCACTGAACAGCAGGTTTTAAATGTTTTCTTTAGGGGGAAAAAAAAAGCTGATTGGGAAGTATTTTTTTTACCTTGTTCAGAGTACAGGTTATTTCAATATAAAATACTACACTGGACCCAGACTACAAGAACAGATGTAATTTTCCTGAATGTCTATAGTGAGCCAGCTACTTTAAAATAATATTTCTATTTACTAAGCAGAAGGTGCTAGACACAGAACCATTCACTTTAGATGCATCATCAGATTTGATAATGCAAGTCCTCAACAACTCTGAGAACTAAGTATTCCCCTCTGCATTCTATAGATTGAGAAAAACATATTCATCATTCCATACATTTTTAGTGAGCATGTTCTCTATGCAAGTCACTGACCCAGGAGCCCAGGCTACAATGATGAAAAGGCAGACAAAATTCTCAACACCCCTCACAGAGTATACATCCTAGCTGAACAGAAAAGAGAGCAAGGAATGAATGGGGAAAGGAAAATATACATAGATAAACAAGAAAAATATCAAATAGTGGCAACTGCCAGTAGAGAACAGAAATAAAAGGAAAGGACAGAGTGTATACAGACAGCAATTTTATTTTATTTGGCTGCAGCATGTGGCATATGGGATCTTCATTCACCGACCAGATATTGGAATTGTGCCCCCTGCATTGAAATCGCAGAGTCTTAACCACTGGACCACAAAGGAAATCCCCAGACAGCAATTTTAGAGTGAGTTGTCAGAGAAGGCCTCTCTGGGCTGCCTCTATTTAAAATAAGATTAGAATAAGAAAAAGTCAAGCATATGTAGATAGGAAGAACAGGGACTTCCCTGGTGGTCCAGTGGTTAAGAATTTGTCTTCCAATGCAGGGGACACATGTTCAGTCCCTGGTTGGGGTTCTACGATCCTACATGTCATGGGTAACTAAGCCCACATGCCCTAATGAAGACCCAGTGCAGCCAAAAAAAAAAAACTGGAAGAGCATTTTGGGCTGATGGAATAAGTAGTACAAAGAGGCCTAAAAAGCAAGAATGGGCTTGGCATGTTCAAGGAGCCAAAAATAGAACAATGAGGCTGGGTGCATGGTCAAGGAGAAAAGGCTAAGAAACAGACCACGGGGCAGGTCACACACAGCTGTCAGTCACGGCCAGGAGTCAGGATTTCATTCTGAGTGCAACAGGAGGCTACCTGGAGGGGGAGGGATGGTTGGGAATGTGACATAAACCACTTAACCTTTTCCAAAGATTTCTCTGGTCTTTGTACTGTAGGGTCTTGTGGCAGAGATACAGGTTGAAGCAGGGCAACTAGTCAGGAGACTACTGCAGGAAGCCAAGGTTAGAGATGATGTGGCTTGGACTAGGGTGTTAGTAATGAAGATGGAAACTCCAATACTTTGGCCACCTCATGCGAAGAGTTGACTCATTGGAAAAGACTCTGATGCTGGGAGGGATTGGGGACAGGAGGAGAAGGGGACGACACAGGATGAGATGGCTGGATGGCATCACCAACTCGATGCACATGAGTTTGAGTAAACTCCGGGAGTTGGTGATGGACCGGGAGGCCTGGCGTGCTGCGATTCATGGGGTCGCAAAGAGTCACGACTGAGCAACTGAACTGAACTGAAACTGAATGAAAATGGCGGGAAGGTGATAAGACTTGGGAATGTTTTTGAAGACAGAGCTAGAAGACTGAAATTGCTGAAGGACTGGATGATGATGGTGGAAGAAGAAAGAAATCAAAAGTAAGGCCTTGGGCCGCGGGCCGGGCAGAGTTGGGAGCGTGCTACCAGCTGCCCAGGGCCCTCTACCTGCAGCCTGGCAGGGAGGAGTGCCCGCCCGCCGGCCTGTTGGAGCCCCGCCCCGGCACGGCACGCCCCGCCCCAGCACAGCATGCCCCGCCCCACCCCGGCCCGGCATGCCCCGCGGGGCTCGGGCAAAGGCAGGCGCAGAGGCGCCCACCAGCCCCAGCACGCCTGGCTTCTGCGCATCCGCATCTGGAGTGGGAGTCCCGGATCTTCCCTGCCTGCCAGTCCTGCCTCCTAGCCCTGCCTCGTTCTGCAGAGCAGAGCTCAACAGAGCTTGGTGGTTTTTGCCTTTTACTCTGGGAGGAGAGGAGCAGACGATGCGGAGAAAAGAATGAATGTCAAAGGAAAAGTGAGTTTGTCAATGCTGGTTGTCTCAGCTGTCATTGTTGTCTGGGGAATACAGCCACAGCCCAGAAGGCTCTCTGTTGTGGATAAACCGGTCAAAAAACCCCGAAGTTGGTGGCAGCAGTATTCAGAAGGGTTGGTGGTTTCCGAGATGGCTTAACAATGGTTACCACAAAGAAGACGAAGACACAGAAGAAAAGGAACAGAGAAAGGAAGATGAAAGAAAGCTTCATCTCTTGGACTGATTCAACCCACTTAGATGCCCCGAGGTTATGACCATGACGGAATGGAAGGCGCCTCCAGTGTGGGAAGGCACTTACAACTGAGCCGTCTGGGATGATTATTATGCCAAACAGAAAATTACCATCAGCCTGACAGTTTTTGCTGTTGGAAGTTACATTGAGCATTACTTGGAGGAGTTCTTAATATCTACTAATAAGCACTTCATGGTTGGCCAGAGTCATATTTTACGTCATGGTGGATGATGTCTCCAGGATGCTTTTGATAGACCTGGGTCCTCTTGCGCTCCATCAAAGCGTTTGAGATCAAGCCTGACAGGAGTTGGCCGGACATCCTCACGATGCATGTGAAGACCACTGGGGAGCACATCGTGGCCCCCATCTGGCATGAGGTTGACTTCCTCTTCTGCATGGACTTGGACCAGATCTTCCACGACAAGTTTGGAGTGGAGACCCTGGGCGAGTCGGTGAGCAAAGCTACAGGCCTGGTGGTACAAGGCAGATCCCCGTAAATTCACCTAAGAGAGGTGGAAGGAGTCTGCAGCATACATTCGCTTTGGCAGAGGGGATTTTTATTACCACGCGGCCATTTCGGAGGGAGCACCCACTCAGGTCCTGAACATCACCCAGGAGTGCTTCAGAGGAGTCCTCAAGGACAAGAAAAATGATGTAGAAACCCAAAGACATGATGAAGGCCATCTCAACAAGTATTTCCTTCTCAACAAACCCACTAACATCTTATCCCCGGAATACTGCTGGGATTATCATATAGGCCTGCCTTCGGATATTAAGCTTGTCAAGCTATCTTGGCAGACAAAAGAGTATCATGTGGTTAGAAATAACTTTGATTTTGTGCCAGGACATTTCTGAATTTGAGAGAGTATTATTCTGGCTACTTCTTCAGAAAAGTAACACTTAATTTTAACTTTAAAAAAAAATATTAACAAAAGACCAACACAGCAAGTATGTATTATTTCTCCTTGTAACTTTGAGCCTTGTAATATGAGAGAATGAACCTGTGGTAATCAGATGTAAATTCCCAGTGATTTCTTATCTATTCTGCGTTGGGGAGGCAGGAAAGAGGATACACCATCAGTTAAACCAAAAAAAAAAAAAAAATGCCATAGACAAAGAAAAAGCCAGAAACACACTATGTGTGCCAGCTGACGTACAGAAGAGAAGAATGCGAAGGGAAGTGTTTGGCAACAAGATAACGATTGTGAGGGGCTGTCCTCTTGATTTCAGTGTCTTCCTATCTCTGCTGGGTCTGAAGCAACACAGGGTTGCTTTTGCAGCAGGAGAACTCTTAGTAGGCCCCAGTCTACCTTGTTGATCCTCAAATGGTTTAGTCAACGTCCTTTCCTTATCAGGACATTGTTTGGCTTCTGTGCCAAGACTAGTCGAGATTCCCAGTGGATGTGGTGGAGATGTTGGGAGTCACAAGCAATCTGAATGAGCCAGTGGGTGCTCTGCATGAAGTGAGAACAAAGCCTCAAAGTAAGTTGGCAATAGCTGTTGTAAGTTGGCATGAAATAAGCAAAGAGAGGGTAGAAAGACAGGGAGCTAGCTGATCACTGTGGGACAGTGCCTCCTCTGAGGGACACAGGGCATGCGGTTGGCACATAGATATGGCATGGATCCAAGCGCTGAATGGGAGGCAGTCTGGGTGGTCTCCAGTCTCCTCAACCATTATGATAGCCAGAGCAGTGTTGTTTTGGCCAAGTCATATTCAGTATGCCAGACTCTGGAACTTGAGTCTTCAGATCCTAGGCCAGAAGAAGTGGATGGTATCACAGGAGACAAAGACCTGCAGGGGACTGAAGAGGCTTGCAAGGGGTTACATTTCCCAGACCTGAACTTCATGACAGTCAGTCATCAGTGAGTTCTGCTACCACCGCTCCAACCCTCAGCCCATCAAGCCCCAAGTTGGAGGGCTAACATCAAGGAACCTCTCACTTCCCCTTGCACTACTGAAGTATAACAACCAGACGTGTTTAATAAAATGGGTAATTGATTTTATATCAAAAGTAGAGGGGATGGCAATGGGAGATCCAGTCCTTGTAACTGAACATTCAGTTCCTTTCTCTAAAAGAAGCTATCAGATCTTATATATTCTTTAAAGCTAAGCAAGTCAATGTAAAGGAGGTTAGGAGGCAACATTTACATATGCAGGCACATTGTATTTTGCTTGTGTTCCAGTTTACGACATTGCTTTCCATTTTCAAGCAACTGACTTGGAAGAGCCACTGCACTGGCTTGATGCTCAGCACTGTGAGCTGCTTTGATGAAATGAAACCTCCATTTTGTCTGCTGTTTCACTGTGCCTCCTACTCTTCAGTTCTTGCCAAAATTTTTCACAACCCAGTAAAACCAAAGAAAACCAACAAAAATCCTGAACAAGTGGACTTGTAAAAGAAAAAGGCAATCAAAGGTCAGTTAGGACTCTTGCCTCTCTATAATTCAAGTTTTTTGGGATCCATTCTGGAGTAGGGAAAGTTCATAATTTAAGTCTGAAAGCAAAGAAATGACATACCCTCAAAGATCAGAGAAAACGAATGATGTTTCCTTTTGAAGGGATCTTGATTTTTTTTAAGTTCACTTAAATTTAAAATCCAAATGGACAAACTCAAAAATCTTATTAATAATGTTAAAAAAATAAAATTCCTGATTTACAATTAAATTATTTTCTCAATAAAAAAAAAAGTAAGGCCTAGATATTTTGGCATGAGTACTTAGAAGGAATACTAGCAGCACTTACTGAGGTGGGGAAGACTAAAAGAACAGGTTTAGACTACATCCAGAGTTCTCTTTCGGTCACATTAAATTTGGAACATGGCCTAGACATCTCTCTGGATAGGAATCTAGAGTTCCAGAGAAAGTCTGAGGATGAAGCTACAGATTTGAGGGTCATTAGCCAACGGATGTTATGGCAAGCCATCAGATTAAAACAGGACATCTACAGAGGGTGAATAAACAGGGAAGAGGCCATTTCAGAACATGAGGCACATTATCATTTAGAGGTTGAAGACAGAGATTTTCTTTTTAGGAGTGTGGTTTTTAAAAATATTTACTTATTTGGCTGCACTGGGTCTCAGCTGTGGCACATGGGATCTCAGATCTTCATAGAGGCATGTGTGAAGTCGCTCAGTCGTGTCCGACTCTTTGCGACCCCATGGACTGTAGCCCACCAGGCTCCTCAGTCCATGGAATTTTCCAGGCAAGATTACTGGGGTGGGTTGCCATTTCCTTCTCCAGCGGATCTTCCCAACCCAGGGATCGAACCCGGGTCTCCCGCACGGCAGGCAGACGCTTTTTACCGTCTAAGCCACCAGGGTGTTAATTGCAGCACGTGGGATCTAGTTCCCTGACCAGGGAACGAACCCAGAGCCCCTGCACTGGGAGCAGAGTCCTAGCCCCTGGACCACAGGGAAGTCCCGAGAGAAGGAGACTTGAAGAGAGTCAAGGGAGGTATGAAGAGACCCAGGAAAGCAGTGTCAAAGAGAGATCAGCCTTGTCACATGCTGCTGAGAGAATAAGTAAGACCAAAACAAAGCAGTGGCCTTCAGCTTAGCAACATGAAGGTCACTGGATGACACAGACAAGAATAGTCCCTGTGGAATGATGAGAAGAGATTAGAGTGAGGGGAAGTAGTCAAAGCCAAAACAAGAGACAATTTTTAAGTTTTATTGAGAAAGGGAATGCAGAAACTAGAAGATAGCTCAGGAGGGGAATAAGATCAACAGAGTTTAAAATTAATGAATTTATCTTGTAACATTTGAGAAACAAAATTAGAAAACATTTTTAATTTTGGGGGGGCTGTTTTCAGGTAAGAAATATTCATTTCAGTTCAGTCGTTCAGTTGCATCCAACTCTTTGGGACACCATGGACTGCAACATGCCAGGCCTTCCTGTCTATCACCAACTCCCGAAGTTTACTCAAACTTATGTCCATTGGGTTGGTGATGCCATCCAACCATTTCATCCTCTGTTGTCCCCTTAGAGCATATTTATTTGCTACTGAAAATTATCCAGTGATGGGTAATTTCACAATGGCAGAAAGAAGTGGCATAATTATAAGATCAAAGATCCATAAGACTTGGTCTTAAGATAGTTCATAATGTGCTCAAGGTAAAAGAATTGGTAGGAAGGGAGCTGGAATACTTTCCCGGGTCTGTTTGTTTCATATATACATCCTTTTTTCCCCACACCATCAACAGTAATATAATAGAGTAGCATTTGCAAAAGATTCCAACTCCAGGCTCTGAATATCATCAGAACAGTTAGAAGGAATCTTAACTTGGGAGAATTAACACACACACACACACCCCCTTCTACATAAGCAAGCTCTGTTCATCATACAGAATCCTATGATTGCATTTTCACTCAGATGTCATTTATGTGTGTACATCTGGCTATGGTTCCACCAGCAGTAGAATCTTCATTGTCCTTTTATGTACAGAGTGGCTTTGAGGAGGGGATGGGGACATTGAGATATATCACTGTGCAGAGTAAGGGGGAACAGGGCACGAAATAAACTCTCTAGTGACTGCAACAAGGCAGTTAAAAATATTTTAAGAATGTCAGTTGTGTATTTATATTTAGTCAAAGTGAAGATGGAAATCAAGTTATATGATCGTTGTTTCTTTCCTCTTTACATAGCAATCTTTGGAAGGGAGTGGCTATGGCTGTGCCAGGAAGTGGCCTCTTGTCATCGGTTTCCCACGCCCACTCCTGCTCTACCACGCGGATGCACAACCCCACCCCCTCAGCCCCATCGTTCTCTCACCTGGTTTCTCATTATCTGTTCTAGTTTACGTCTTCCTTCAGGGCAACACAGATGCCATCTCACCCATGATGTCCTCCCTGATTCCTCCTTCTCTGAACCTTTATAGCACTAAGTACTAGTACCATGTAACTTTAGCTCTTGATCACATTAAGCCTTTTTTTTTTTTTTTTTTTATCAGAAAAAAGGTTTATTACAAGGGCCAACCAAGGAGAACAGATGGGCTTATGCTCAAAAAAAAAGTCATACATATATATGTATGAGACATTACTTTGCCAACAAAGGTCCGTCTAGTCAAAGCTATGGCTTTTTTCAGTAGTCATGTACGGATGTGAGAGTTGGACTATAAAGAAAACTGAACACTGAAGAACTGATGCTTTTGAACTGTGGTGTTGGAGAAGACTCCTGAGAGTCCCTAGGACAGCAAGGAGATCCAACCAGTTCATCCTAAAGGAAATCAGTCCTGAATATTCATCTGAAGGACTGATACTAAAGCTGAAACTCCAATACTTTGGCCACCTGATGCGAAGAACTGACTCACTAGAAAAGATTCTGATGCTAGGAAAGATTGAAGGCAGGAGGAGAAGGGGACGACAGAGGATGAGATGGTCGGATGGCATCACCAGCTCAATGTACATGAGTTTGAGTAATCTCTGGGAGTTGGTGATGGACAGGGAAGCCTGGTGTGCTGTGGTCCATGGGGTCACAAAAAATTAGACATGACTGAGCAACTGAACTGAACTGACTGGGTCACTTTGCTGTGCACCTGCAATTATTACAACATTATTAATCCGCTATACTCCAATATAAAATAAAAAGTTTAAATTAAAAAATAAAAAGGAAAATGAATAAAGAATGTCATTTTTATAAAGCATATTTTATCTCCTAACTTTGTCCAGTGTTTCTTTACTCTGAAAATAAATAAGAAGGGAGAAAAAAAAAAACAAACCTTTTTTTTAATCATATTAAGTCTTAAAACTATTGTCTGATTCCAATATCAGAATGAGAGTACTTTTCAGTAGGAAACTCAGTGTGATGATTGGCCATTGTTACTTTGAGAGGCAGCTTAGTCATGGAAAGATCCAGATGGATTTGAGTTGAAATTGTGGCTCTGCTTCACCTCTGATAAGCTGAGTGAGCTTGGGCAAGTCTCCTTCTGAGCCTGGCTTCCCTCATAGACAATGGGAATAATACTACCTACCACTATGTATCCACAACGGGCTTGTTCTTCTGCTAAAAACCCTGCAGCAGCTTCCCATGGTTTTCAAAAATCAAATCCGAAACTCTTCAACCTGTCTACAACTTCCTCAGCCTCACTTCTCACCCAGCTCACATGCCATACTCCAATGGCAATGAATTTTTTGGGATATTCCTCACCCCCAAGCTTTTGCTTTTTCGATCCCTGCTGTCCTCACACTCTCAGCCCACCTGGCTCCAGCATCACTCCTGGAAGCCTTTCTGGATTTGTCAACTCCCATCCCTTCCCCACATACACACACTGGGTTCTCGCTTGTGACCCTGACCACAGCTTAATCACTGTAGTCACCCCACTGTTTATTTATTTACAGGACCACCTATTCCATAAAACAAGGGTTCGCTGGGGGAAAGGCCTGGGCTTTATTCATCTCTGTATCTTCAGCAGGAACACCGATGTCTGCTTCACCTTGCTGATGCCATTTCTTCCTCGAGGAAATGGGAAGAATATCACCTATTTGAAAGGTCAGGATTAAGTTTAAATATTCAATGGTTAGGGGACCTCCCTGGTGATCCAGGGCTTAAGAATCCACCTTCCAAGGCAGAGTATCACAACAACATCATTCGATTCCTGGTCAGGGAACTAAGATCCCTCCTGCCTAGGAGAAACTAAGCCCACACCACAGCTGAAGAGTCTGCGTGCCACAATGAAAGATCACCCATAACACAACACACAGCCCATGTGCCGCAACTAAGATCTGATGCAGCCAAATAAAAAAAGAAATGTTTAAAAAAAAAAAAAACAGAAACAAACAACAACAAAAACCAGAGTCTACCACAGGGTGTCAGACACAGAGCTGGCCTTCAGTACATTTGATTTATATTCTCAGCATGTCCAGATTTTGCTCTCTTTTTCTGTTCTCTGTGTCCAGGCTCTTACACTGGTCCCGTGTCTTCCCTGAGTCCTCTCCCCGATCACTATCCCTGAGCAGTGAGGGTCCCAAGCCCTGGACCTCTTTTGGGCTCCCACTCCTGCCAGTGCCTTTTGAACTCTAAGGCTGTCTCAGCTAAGGCACCAATACAGTACTGCAAGTATCTCCTGAGTACCTCTGTGCAAGACAAGGATGTCCCAGATGCAGTGAAACTGATACAATATGGACAAGGAGGTAGTGGGCAGAGAGGGCTTCACTTGTAGCTCAGTCGGTAAAGAATCTGCCTGCAATGCAGGAGACCCGGATTCGAATCCTGGGTCGGGAAGATACCCTGGAGAAGGGAATGGCAACCCACTCTAGTATTCTTGCCTGGAGAATCCCACGGACAGAGGAGCCTGGAGGGCTACAGTCCATGGGGTCGCAACACGATTTAAGAGTCAGACACAACTTGATGACTAAACCACCACCACCACAGTGGATAGAGAAGAGGTAGGGAGACAACGAGACAAAGGAAAGTCAGGCAATTCACGAAAGAAAAGTTTACATATCTCGAGGGGCAGCTTAGATGAAGTGGCACGTCTGGGGGACCACAAAGGATGAACTTAAGCTGAGGGGCTGCTTCCAGAATTACTTGTGTTCCACAAAACACATTACTGAAGTGCTCTTGCTTCTCAGATGAAACATAAAATAAACTCAGGAAACGTTGCTACTATACACCCCTCTCGGAGTCACAAGGCACAGCAGCAAGATGCTGACAGGTCTTGAAGGGACCTTATTTAACTTTGTTTAATCTAGCATCCCACATTTGTTTGGCCACTAGTTCTTGATTTCCTTTCCCCGCCCTGGGATGATATTTATAGCTTCTTGAGGATCACACTTCAAAAAACACGAAATCAGGGACTTCCCTGGTGGTGCAGTAGCTAAACTCTGAGTTCCAAGGCAGGGGGCATAGGTTCTATCCCTGGTCAGGGAACTAGATCCCTCAAGCTGCAACTAAGGGTTTGCATGCAGCAACTAAAGACCCTGAATGTTGCAACGAAGATGGAAGATCCCACGTGCGCAACTAAGGCCTGGCACAGACAAACATGTATATATATTCATACACAAAGAAACAACACGTTAAATCCTTTCAAAGTTATATATTTGCATTTTTAACAGGACCTCTCAGAAATAATATCTTAACGTCAGATTTTTTTTTAATAACATAATCATCGATTAAAAAAATCCTCTTGGCATCACGTCCAAAGGAAAACATAATGGAAGACCCGGCAGAGCTGAGTGAATAGCTGTCAAGACAGGATGAACTGCCTCCCTTCCCTAGTTGGAGCGGGGCGTGGTGGGGGGTGTGGAGACTACAAGCCTTTCTCTCAAGGGAGGGAAACTCAGCATCTGTGAGTGAGTCCCTTCCTTCTTTGGTAGGATGTTTACGCCCTTACAGCAGCCCTCCCACCTTCTCTGACCTGCTGACTGGCTAAAAAACACCAGACTTGAAAGCAAAGGGAGCAACATTGCATAACAACAAGCCGACAACATGTTCTACTCCTTAATATTTAGCAAACTGTCACGCCTGTAAGAGGCAAGAAGGAAAGGGTCATTGTGCACTTCCTGTCCCCACCCTGGAAGCACGGTGCTGGGGGTTAACACATGCTTACTGGGAACCAGACGCTGCTCATGGTACAGAGGAAAACAAGATCTAGTTCCTGGTATCAGGTCCTACTTCCCAGGCCAGCAAGGAAGATGAAAACAAATAGCAATGCAGCACTCGGAGCTCAGGCAAACAATGCCAGAATAAGAGGCGAGGACAAAAATGCCTGCAAGGCATAATTCAGGGGCTCCGTAACTCTGCCTGGGCTTAAGGTTGGAACAGAGGCGTGTTAAAACAAGGACATTCCTCTTAGTTCTTGAAGATTGGAAAGGGGTTTTCCGGGCAAATAGATCAATCATCTATAAATAAATAAAAGAGTGTTCCAGTTTGAGTAGAAGAGGGTTGGACAGAGCAAAAATAAATAAATAATAAAGGGAAAAAAGTAAAAAAGCAGTTGATCTTTCTGACAGGCTGGCATACTGAACAGATGCCTCTACTTTCACCAACTCCTGCTTTTTTCTTAATAACAAAACCACTCAGGGGACTTCTCAGGTGGCCCAGTGGTTAAGAATCCGCCTTCCATTGCAGGGGATGTGGTTTTGATACTTGGTCAGGGAAAGAAGGGGCTTCCCTGGTGGCTCAGAGGATAAAGCGTCTGCTTGCAATGCAGGAGACCCGGGTTCGATCCCTGGGTTGGGAAGATCCCCTGGAGAAGGAAATGGCAACCCACTCCAGTATTCTTGTCTGGAGAATTCCATGGACAGAGGAGCCTGGCTGGCTACAGTCCACAGGGTCGCAAAGAGTCGGACACGACTGAGCGACTTCACTTCACTTCACTTCAGGGAAAGAAGATCCCATACGCTGTGGGGCAACTAAGCTACAACTAGAGAAGCCCCCATGTGCCACAACTAGAGAAAGTGTGCGCATGGCAATGAAGACCTACCACAGCCAAAAACAGAGTTCAGGGAACGTGGAGAGAAGATGATGATGTAAATTTGGGAAGCTTGGGATACAATGATTAAGTACTAACAGACTTAGCAGACTCAAGAAATCGGAATCTTAAATCAGATGCAAGGAAAGCTGAGAATTCGACTGATTTAAACCACAGACTCCTTACCGGGCCCAAGACTAGCCGTACTGGGTGCTCCTGAAAAGAAAGTATTTAGTCGCTCAGTCGTGTCTGACTCTGCAACCCCGTGGACTAACACTTGTCAGGCTCCTCTGTCCATGGAATTCTCCAGGCAAGAATACTGGAGTGGGTTGCAATGCCCTCCTCCAGGGGACCTAGAGCAGGGGAACAGGATGCTAAAGTAAGGACCACAGTGAAAGCAGTCTGAAAAGAGGTTAGAGCCCTAGACAACCCCCTTACTGACAGAATTCAGAATGCTTTGTCTCCTCTTTCTCTCCAAGAAAAAGAACTGCAAAAGGCAAAATGGCTGTCTGAGGAGGCCTTACAAATAGCTGAGAAAAGAAGAGAAGTGAAAGACAAAGGAGAAAAGGAAAGATATATCTATTTGAATGCAGAGTTCCAAAGAATAGCAAGGGGAGATAAGGCCTTCCTCAGTGATCGATGCAAAGAAATAGAGGAAAACAACAGAATGGGAAAGACTAGAGATCTCTTCAAGAAAATTAGAGATACCAAGGGAACATTTCACGCAAAGATGGGCACAAAAAAGGACAGAAATGGTATGGACCTGACAGAAGCAGAAGATATTAAGTAGAGGTGGCAAAAATACACAGAAGAACTATACAAAAAAGATCTTCATGACCCAGATAACCAAGATGGCGTGATCACTCACCTAGAGCCAGACATCCTGGAATGCAAAGTCAAGTGGGCCTTAAGAAGCATCACTACAAACAAAGCTAGTGGAGGTGATGGAATTCTAACTGAGCTATTTCAAATCCTAAAAGATGATGCTGTGAAAGTGCTGTGCTCAATATGCCAGCAAATTTGGAAAACTCAGCAATGGCCACAGGACTGGAAAAGGTCAGTTTTCATTCCAACCCCAAAGAAAGGCAATGCCAAAGAATGCTCAAGCTACTGCACAATTGCACTCATCTCACATGCTAGTAAAGTAATGCTCAAAATTCTCCAAGCCAGGCTTCAACAGTACATGAACCATGAACTTCCAGATATTCAAGCTGGATTTAGAAAAGGAAGAGGAACCAGAGATCAAATTGCCAACATCCGTTATATCATTGAAAAAGCAAGAGAGCTCCAGAAAAACATCTACTTCTGCTTTATTGACTATGCCAAAGCCTTTGACTGTGTGGATCACAATAAACTGTGGAAAAGTCTTCAAGAGATAGGAATACCAGACCATCTGACCTGCCTCCTGTGAAACCTATATGCAGGTCAAGAAACAACAGTTAGAAATGGACAAAGAACAGACTGGTTCCAAATTGGGAAAGGAGTATGTCAAGGCTGTATATTGTCACTCTGCTTATTTAACTTATATGCAGAATACATCATGAGAATTGCTCAGCTGGATGAAGCACAGCTGGAATCAAGATTACTGAGAGAAATATCAATAACCTCAGATATGCAGATGATACCACCCTTATGGCAGAAAGTGAAGAAGAACTAAAGAGCCTCCTGATGAAAGTGAAAGAGGAGAGTGAAAAAGTTGGCTTAAAGCTCAACGTTCAGAAAACTAAGATCATGGCATCCGGTCCCATCACTTTATGGCAAATAGATGGGAAAACAATGAAAACAGTGAGAGACTTTATTTTTTGGAGCTCCAAAATCACTGCAGATGTTGACTGCAGCTGTGAAATTAAAAGACACTTGCTCCTTGGAAGAAAAGCTATGACCAACCTAGACGGCATATTAAAAAGCAGAGAAATTACTTTGCCAACAAAGGTCCATCTAGTCAAAACGATGGTTTTTCCCAGTAGTCATGTATGGATGTGAGAGTTGGACCATAAAGAAGGCTGATCATCAAAGAATTGATGCTTTTGAACTGTGGTGTTGGAGAAGACTCTTGAGAGTCCCTTGGACTGCAAGGAGATCCAACCAGTCCATCCTAAAGGAAACCAGTCCTGAATATTCATTGGAAGGACTGATGCTGAAGCTGAAACTCCAACGCTTTGGCCACCTGATGCAAAGAGCTGATCCATTGGAAAAGACCCTAATGCTGGGAAAGATTGATAGTGGGAGGAGAAGGGGATGACAGAAGATGAGATGGTTGGATAGCATCATTGACCGATGGACATGAGTTTGAGCAAGCTCCAGGGAGGTGATGGACAGGGAAGCCTGGCATGCTGCAGTCTATGGGGTCACAAAGAGTCGGACACAACTGAACGACTGAACTGAACTGAACAGAGGACTTCCCTGATGGCTTAGATGGTAAAAGAATCCGCCTCCAATGCAGCAGACCTGCATTTGATCCCTGGGCTGAGAAGATCCCCAGGAGCAGGGCCTGGCCACCCACTCCAGTATTCTTGCCTGGAGACTCCCCATGGACAGAGGAGCCTGGCAGGCTATCATCCATGGGGTCCCAAAGAGTCGGACACAACTGAGCAACTAAGCCTAGCACAGCACAGTCTCTAGAAAGCATGAAAGAGAAATGTCTAGTATTTGCTGTGAAATAGTCCAAGGAAGGGGGTGGGGGATATAGATGAAAAGAAAGTGTTCACGAAGGGATCATTTGTGAACGTGGACAGTGGGAACATGGAGGTTTATTGCACTATTCTCTCCACTTTTGTTAATCTTTGAAATTTTCCATACTAAAAAGCAAGAGTGTCTCTGGCACAGGAGTACCCAGCACGCCTGAAGGCGAACAGAAAAAGTCAGGGCACTGTATCCACTGAAGGTGAAATGTCAGAGGAGAGGCTCTCATACGCTCTCTCCTGTTGACTGCCATAATGTTGTCAGGTGGCCCACACTCTGCAAGAGGATGAAAGACTCCTCCAGGTGAAAAGAACAGAAGGAAACCAGAAGACGCTGCTCCAGAGGCTCCCAGGAGACAGCCCTCCCAGATCAAGCTACAGGGAGGCTCAGAGTTAATGATCTTCATCCCATATTCGCTTTCCTGACAGCTTTATTCTTTTTGGACAGTTTTATTAAGATATAAATTAAATGGTGTTTAGTAGTATAACCATTATCACTGGGGTGGTTTATTAAGCTATAATATTAAGCTTTATTAAGATGTAACTCAATTACATTTTTTTAATTAATTTATTTATTTTAATTGGAAGCTAATTACTTTACAATAATGTGGTGGTTTTTGCCATACATTGACATGAATCAGCCACGGGTGCACATGTGTCCCCCCATCCTGATCAATTCAGTTTTTTAAAGTGTGCAATTCGGTGGTGTTTAGTATACACACAGAGTTGTACAACCGTCACCACAATCAATTTCAGAATATTTTCATCACCCCAAAGAAAACGCTATGCCCATTAACAGTCATCCCATTCTCCAGCCCCAGGCAACTACTGATCTATTTTCTGTCTCTATGAATTTGCTTATTCTGGACATTTCGTTAAAATGAAATCATACACCATGTGGTACTTTCTGAGTGGCTTCTTTCATTTACCACAATGTCAAGGTCTTGAGAGCCCTTTTTTAATTCCCCTGTCCTGCCCTTAATCAGAAGCAACACAGCGAAAGATCACATTTCAGTGACATACTGAGAATGCCTCTAATGAAGATACAGACCACAGCAAACACACAAAAACAAGCTGAAGGAAACAGCCACTTTTGGAGGGGGATGGGGAGGTGGGGTGGAGAATACCATTAATATTTTCACAAAAAATGAACTAAAACTGTGCCTATGAAACAAAAATATAATACGATTAAAACCCTAAGAGAACAACAACCAAAAGAATCTCTCAGAAATTGACATTTTAATAGCAGAAATTTTAAAAATTCAACAAAAGGATTGAAAGATAAAGTTGAGGAGATCTTGAGAGCAAAATCGAAAGATAAAAATACGGGAAAAAGGAGGGAGAATATTTGTAACAATGTTCCAGAGAACCAATACAGGGGTTCAATGTCTGAACAAGAGAAATTTCCAAGAAAGAGAAAAACAGAAAAAAAGACAGAACAATGAAGTCAGTACAGTAATTCTCAACAGCATCAATAAAAACAAGATGATGATGGAGCAATGACTTAAAAATTCTGAAGGAAAATTATTTCCAACTTAGAATGACATCTAAGAACCCAAACTATTGATCAAATATGAGAACAGAACTTTTTAAATACTTTTCAGGTATTTAAGATCTCAGAAATTCACATTCCAATGAACCTGTTCTTAAGAAGCTCCTGTAGGATGTCTTTCACCAAGCTGTATTCAAGAAACGGAGGATCTAGTAGAGACAGGCAACAGAGAATCCCAAGACCACATGAAGCCAACCAGACTAGCGAAGTACAACCCAAGTGGTAAACGTGTTGAAGACAGCCATAACCAACAGCCCCACGGCCATTAAACTCCCTTTGCTTCTGTTGACCCAAATACTTAAAATTAATATTATAAAATTTTCAAACATACTCAAAAGTAAGCCCCTGACACCCAATCACCCAGATTCAATAATTACCAGCACTTTGGCCTATTAGTCAATCGATCTTCTTGCTTTCTGTTTTTTCTTGTAGTATTCTAAAAACGATTCCACATCATATCATTTCACCTCTGTATACTTCAGAATCCATCTCTACACTACCCATTTTTTAACACCACATTACTATTAAGGCACCTAGAAAAAATAACGATACTCCCTTGATATTGGTCCACAACAAAACATCCCCCGCATCTCAAAAATGCCTTTTTTAAATTAGGCTGTTACAGGCTCAATTGTATTCCCCTCAAAAAAAAATTGTATATGTTGAATCCTTATGGTCTGGTATACCTCAGAATGTGACTGTAACTGAGGACAGGGGTTTTAAAGAGGTAACTAAGTTAAAATAAGGCCTTTAGGGTGGGCCCTATTTCAACCCGACTGAAGTCCTTAAAAGAAGAAAGGAGATTGATGGAAAAGGATATGGAAAAGAACATGAATATGTATAACTGAATCACTTTGCTGTATGGCAGAAATTAACACTGCACTGTAAAACAACCATGTATCAATAAAATAAATTAGAAGAAGGAGGAGGAAGATAAGGAGAAGAAGAAAAGGAAAGGAGATTAGAACATATGGAGAGAAACCAGAGCCACATGTGTGCCGAGGGACCACCATGTGAAGAGGCAGGAACAGTGTAGGCATGGCCAGCCAGGGGGAGAGGTTGCAGAGGAAATTAACCGCTGGTACCTTGATCTTGGCCTCCAACTGCCAGAACTGTGAGAAAATTAATTTCTGTTGTTTAAGCTAGCCAGTCTCTGATATTTTGTTATGACAGTCGTAGCCAACAAATCCACACTCTCTGAATCAAAATAGGGTTCATACATTACATTTGGTTCTGATTCTTCACTCATATTATTTTTTCATGCTTTTGACTTGTTACAGAAGCCAAGTCAGTTGTCCAACACTCTGAATTCATCTGTTTGCTTCCTTAGAGTATAATTTGTCATCCTTTCCCCTCTTTCTAATAAACCAAAGTTAGCTAGAAGAGAGTAAATCCTGAGAGTTCTCATCACAAGAGAAAAATTATTTTTCTATTTCTTTAATGTTATACTTATATGTGATGATGGATATTCATGAAACTTATGATGATAATCACTTCATGGTGAATGTAAATCAAATCATTATGCCGTATCCATTGAACCTATACAGGGTTGAGTGAAGTCGCTCAGTCGTGTCCGACTCTTTGCGACCCCATGGACTATACAGCCTACCAGGCTCCTCAGTCCACCGAATTTCCCAGGCAAGAGTACTGGAGTGGGTTGCCATTTCCTTCTCCAGGGGATCTTCCCAACCCAGGGATCGAACCCAGGTCTCCCGCATTGCAGGCAGATGCTTTACCCTCTGAGCCACCAGGAGTTATATCTTAATAATACTGGAAGAAAAAAGGAAATTTGCAAAAATGTAAACAAAATATCCTTGCGAACTCCTTTTTGTTTTGGAAAATATCATTTTTACTCATGTTAAGAAATGATTCAATTTGTTATTATTATTTTAAAGTGCATTAGTAAATTTGAAAAAAAAAGTTAGCTCTAGAGGCCTGATTGATTTAGGGGTCAACTTTCAATAAGACTATTCTATAAGTGGTACTGTATCCTCTCTTCAACCTGACAAAGAAAGATTTGGTAAACTGGATTCAGACTTTTTCTGGTAATACAGGCCTTATCCATGAGCTAATGAAGTACTTTCTCTTCCCTTCCATGCTGTCCATCTGAGTTAGCTGAGGGCATTCCCTGCTTCCCACAGAACAGTTTTGCTTTGACCTACTTGCTGAGAACAGAGGTAGGCCACAGAGAAATCAGAAGTAGAAAAGACACGGCAGACCATTCTCTGTGACCATATCCTACCAGATGTCTGATGTCTGACCCACGCGAAGCCCCATTAGATGCCCCAGTAGTGGTCAGCCTTATATTTCCTAGGAGTCACTCACAACCCTGCCCCCTGACTTTCCCATCAAGACCTTGTATAACCCTCCAGGAAGCTAATGCCAGACTATGAACCTGAGTTCATTCAGTTTATTTTTAGATCTAACAGTGGTGTTCCCCTTTTAAAACAAAGTTTGCTAGATCTGTGCTTGCTCCTTTATTTTAAAAAACTAAACAGTGTATAGTTTTAGAAATACAGACATGATTTTGGGACAGAGGGTACACAAGTAGCTACTTAGGGATCAGTAATGTTCAATTCGATAAACTGGATGGGGGATACACAATTTTCACTTGATTGTTCTTTACCTGTATATATATATTTAAAGCATTCTTTGGTATTTATGACAGGTTTCGTATGAATTCTTTTTTGTGAGCAGTCCACCGTGGCTAGAATAGTGAGTTTGAAGAGCACAGTGAAAGGCAGGTTTAGAGAACAAACTTATGGTTACCAGGGGGGAGAGACAGAGAGAAGGAACAGTTAACGGAATTTGGGATCAACATGTACACACTGCTATATTTAAAATGGATAACCAACAAGGTCCTATTGTATAGCACAGGGAACTGTGCTCAATGTTATATGGCAGCCTGGATGGGAGGGGAGTTTGGGGGAGAATGGATACATGTATATGGATGGCTGAGTCCCTTCCCCATGCACCTGAAACTATGACAACATTGTTAATCGGCTACAGTAGTAGTACTATTGGTTGCTCAGTCGTGTCTGACTCTTTGTGACCCCATGGACGTTGACTGTAGCCCACAAAGTTCTTCTGTCCATGTGATTCCCCAGGCAGACATACTGGAATGCGTTGCCATTTCCTTCTTCAGCTAGTCAGCTATAGTGAAGTGAAGTCTCTCAGTCGTGTCCGACTCTTTGCGATTCCGTGGACTGTAGCCCACCAGGCTCCTCCATCCATGGGATTCTCCAGGCAAGAATACTGGAGTGGGTTGCCATTTCCTTCTCCAGGGGATCTTCCTGACCCAGGGATCGAACTCAGGTCCACTGCATTGCAGGCAGATGCTTTAACCTCTGAGCCAAATCAGCTATACTCCAATATAAAATTTAAAAAAAAAGACTCCAGTGAAAGGAGAAAAGACTGGAAATGGAGCTAACTCTGTAGGCAAATGGGAGTCTCAGTGATGCTCTCCTGGGAGGATCATCAAGGATATTTATACCCAAGGTCCATTAAAATGGCTTTTTCGCAATCTATCCATGGAGAAGGACAGGAAAAAAAAATTGTTTTTTTCCTACTAAGTTACCTGAAGAAGAAATATCCAACATTGTAAGCTTCTCACAGAGAGACATATAATATGGTTTTGAAGTATTTTTCCACCAAAAGGAAATCCAGCTTGCCCTAGGAAACACATTTACCTTGAATTCTTAAAAGACACAGAGCTGAGACAGATGCAGAACAAAGGTTTTAGATGACAGACCTGGGATATATCTTGGTAGGCTGAGTGACAGGTCAACTAGCCAAATTTATCTCAGTATCTACCATCTACTGAGAACATACGATATGCCAAGAGCTTAACAGAGTTTATCTCATTTAATCCTCACAACCTGACTGGGAAGCTGAGACCCAGGGAAGTCACTTGTTCAAGGTCACAAAGCAACTCAATTAGCAACCTAGTTTGCTAGGTTGAACCTAGGTTTTCAGATTTTAGTTTCAACCTCAAATAAGATTTCTCCAGCTGCCAGAAATTAACATTCAAAACCAGAATCTTCTTCACTCTCACACCATCTCTCACCCTCAGAGAAGTGCCATTCAACCCCAATCCCTGGGGCATATGAGGGTATCAGCACCTTAGAAAAAGGATTTGACCAGACTGATTTCATTCATGAAACACTTGGGGATCCTCTGACAGCTACCAAGAAACATTTATCTGCTCTCAAGGGCAAGTTTGTCTTCAGGAGTAAGCTTCAAGAGGATTCTCTGGGCCACTCGTTCCCAGCTTACCTTTGTCTACCTCCCCATCAGTACTTGAAGACTTTGCAAAGGTCAAGTTCTGCCATTGTAGATGGGGATCCCTTATCACAAAGTCTGCCGAGCAAGACCCCTTAGCCAGCCTATTCCCCACCTGCAATTTTCTCTCATCCTCGGGGCCGCTGAGATTTGATGGGTGTGTGTAGCTGAGAGAACAGCACAACCAGCCCGAGTGCAGTGTCATAGCCAACTGAGCAGTCCCGAAAGACAGCCAGAGAATTTTAATGAAAACCAGAAAACTCCTGGCCGCTGAGTCCAGCTACAGGCCAGGCCTGCCAGCCCCTCCCCCCGCGGCTGAGAATCCCTGAGCAAGCGTCATTCCCAAGAGCAGGGAAGAAGGTCCATTTCGTATTCAGCAATGCCTTCCATGGCGGTCCCTTTCCAGGGTCATTTAGGTGAGAGGCAAGGCACAGGCTAATTGCAGCAGGACCCAGGGACCCTGAGAAGCACAGGGTGTGGCAGCAGCAGGTCTGAGCCAAGAGATTATGAAACAGTCATTTGAACAAAATAAATAAATAAAAGCCTCTTTCCTTCTGCCAAAGCTGTCTGAACACAGCTGCATACAAGGCTAGCGAGGAATCTTAACAAGCTTAAAGGGACCGTATTTCAGATACTGGAGAACCAAACGGGAAGAAAGGGATATTTTGATCACTTACTACATGTCAGGTGCTCTGATTTCATTTGACTATGAATTCCATTTGACTATGATTCTGCCTTGACTAAAAGGTGGGAATTATAAACTGCATTTAACACATAAAAATACTGACTGGGAGAGTTAGATAGCTTGTCCAAGGCACACAGCTGGCAAGTCGGGGATCTAAGACTCAAAGTTCAATAGGGGTGAGGTTCATCAGAAATAAACTCAACATCCTGATTTGTCCTGTTTAATAAAAAGAAGGATCATTTACTGAACATCAGTTTTGTGCCTGGAAGTAAGCTAAGATTTTTATACACACAATAACATCGAATCCTCACAGTAATCCTCACAGCAATCCTCACACCAACCAAATGGAGATAAAAGTCTTTTTTATCTCCATTTTTGATGAGGAAACTAACACTAGATGCTAAGTTACTTGGCCAAAGTCATGATACTACCAGGATTTGAACCCAAATCTATCTATTTCTGGAGCCACCTTGCTCTTCTATTTCTGGAGCCACCTCGTTCTTCCATGTATTAATAAAACACTCACCCTACCAGCCTGCAGGCTTCCCTGGTGGCTCAGATGGTAAAGAATCTTCCTGCAATGCAGGAGACCCGGGTTCAATCCCTGGGTTGGGAAGATCCCCTAGAGGAGGAAATGGCAACCCACTCCAGTAGTCTTGCCTGGAGAATTCCATGGACAGAGGAGCCTGGAGTGCTACAGTCCATGGGGTCCCAGAGAGTCGGACACGACTGAATGACTAACACACACAAAGCCTACAGAGGAGCCACAGACACCGTCACGCTAAGCAGCAAGCTGCAAAGAGACAATTGCCCACTTCTTAACAGGTAATTTACATTCTAGGATTACCTTTCAGTTCTTCCAAGCGCTCCTCAGAATCGTGACTCTGGGAAGGCTGACAGGGTTGCTTCCCACGGACCGTGGGCTCTGTTGACACTTCGCGTATGAAGGAGAAGGCCCCCACCACGACGGTGTACCTGTGACACCGGTGCCTGTAGAACCCGAGAGCTCCTTTCTTCAGGCTCTGCTCCACAGGCCCACATACCTCACAGCAGCCCCCCTCCTTCCCCCATCAACAGCTCACAGGCCTGTTTTATATTCCTAACAGGAGACCATGTGCCTTCTCTTAGAGCAACTGTGATTTCCCAAGGGAGACTACTGTCTAGACAAAGCATCCCAATCCATCTTGACGAGAGATGGGCCACACGATGTCAGCTTTGCTCATTTAGTTTTTGGGGGGCGTCTGTGTTCAGCAGCCCAGGGAAGGCCCTGGGCTTGGCGTCTCTGGGCTATCAGACCAAGCATCACTCTGTACCACAGCCAACGGGCAGGGTTGGAACTGTCTTCCCAGCCCTGGCAAGTGTTACCTGAGGGCAGTCACAGGGGTCTTATACCTACACACTCACAGGCATACCATACAAGCAGTTCCATAAATCGGGCTGAAGCTTGATACGGTTCTTCCTCACATGTTCACAGCTAAGCACCGGGCTGGGAGGAGGACTGAACGCCTGATACTGCCAAGGGCTGTGGCAGGTACTGTCACAGTGACTGTCTTCATTAATCATCACAGATTAATAGGTAGATGAGGTATATAAGATGGCTATCACACAGATAAGGCACCTGAAGCTCGGAGTGGTGCCGTGCTTGTCCCAAGACACACAGAAAGCGGCAAAGTTCAGATTCGAATGCATTTTCAATAGGACTCTCAACGTTCAGTCATGAGGCCAAGCATTTATTCCTCAGACACGTACTGAGCCCCTTCTCTGGATAGCTATTGTGCCACCTGTAGAAGATCCGACTGCTCACGTGTCATGTAGGTCCAGTCACCAAAGAACTTACATCCCAGGAGGAGACAAGACGAGGTGATCCGAAAGAGAGGTGCAGATGATAAGATCAGGACCTCAGATGAGCGATCGGGGCAGGCTGCCCTGAAGAAGTGGCATTTTAGCAGAGACCTGAAAGATGAGGAGGAGCTGGGCATTTGCAAGACTCGGAGAAGAGCGCAGGCAGAAGGAACGAGAAGGGCCAGCACCATTTGTAGGAAGAGGCTTGGTGTGTCTGTAAAACAAAGCACACCAGGGACCAAGGCTGCGTGAACAAACGTTTGAGATAAGGCAGGGCCTTGTTAACCACAGAAGGAAGTTTGGATTTTGTCAGGAGGTCCCTGGGAAATTAAAGAAGAGTTTTAATTAAAGTAGTGCCGTGATCTGATCTGTGCTTTAAAGAGATGATTCTGGCTACTGTGTGGAGGACAGAGAGCAGGGAGGGGCCAAGAGTTAGGAATCAGGGGAGAGGTGATGGTAGCTTGGACTAAGATGATGGTGGTAGAGATGGATTTTATATTTGGAGATAGGACTTAACAGACTCGCTGATGGACTATAGTGAATGCAGAAGGAAACAAACTCCTGGGTTTCTAGCTTCAACAACTGGGTAGATAATGGTACCATGTATCATGCGACAGACAAGAGGAAAAAGCAAAACACTCATGAGATAGCCATGCTTTTTATTCTTATCACATCAAGAAGGAAAAAAAAAAGTAGACAAGTAGACCCAATTGTGTTTGTTCAGGGAAAGCTGTGAATTTAAGGCTTGAAGCTACTTAACCTGGTAAAGAGAAGGTGTTGGGTGTGAAAGTGGAAAATAAATGGCTAGAATCTGAAAGGCTGACTTAGGAAACAGGGGTTACACTTACTTCCTGGGCCATTCATCACTGCCACACCAGGGTCAATGGATGGGAGACTCAGGAACAGAATTCAGTTATAGGTAAGGAAGGGCTGTCTTGTGGTCAGAAGTGTGGAAAGTGGAATGAGGTGCCCAGAGATATAATGACTTCCCTCTCACTGGGAGGGGTTAAAGAATAAATGACCCCCTGGTTAGATGGTTAGCGAATTCAATAACTGGGTAGGCAAATCCTTCTAAATCTAAAATCTTTTCAGAATTCTGTGGTTTTAAAATAAAATATTTATTAATCTGATCTTCAGACTTGGAGCTTGCCCAATAGGACAGAGCTTCTCCGGTATGTTCTACCTTCTAGAAGTTAAATAAAAACAATATTGGCTTATGTCATTCACTATAAAGTGATTCCTAGTTTACTTTTAAGTGTCATACAAGATGATGAAAGGCTTTCTGTATATGCAAAAGGCAGAAGCTACAGAATCAGATATCCTAGATTTGTTATTTATTAGCTCTGTGACATCGTGCAATGTATTTAAATTCTCTAAGTCTTGGTTTTTCTCTTTGAAAAATAGGAAAAACAATGCCTGATTTAGGATGTTTGTTGTGCAGACCCAAGTCCAGCATTTCACACGTGATTGGGTCCAGCATCTCACACGTGATTGGGTCCAGCATCTCACACGTGATAGTAAGATTAATAACAATCAGTTCAGTTCAGTTCAGTTGCTCAGTCGTGTCCGACTCTTTTGCAGCCCCATGAATCGCAGCACGTCAGGCCTCCCTGTCCATCACCAACTCCCGGAGTTCACTCAGACTCACGTCCATCGAGTCCGTGATGCCATCCAGCCATCTCATCCTCGGTTGTCCCCTTCTCCTTCTGCCCCCAATCCCTCCCAGCATCAGAATCTTTTCAATGAGTCAACTCTTCGCATGAGGTGGCCAAAGTACTGGAGTTTCAGCTTTAGCATCATTCCTTCCAAAGAAATCCCAGGGTTGATCTCCTTCAGAATGGACTGGTTGGATCTCCTTGCAGTCCAAGGGACTCTCAAGAGTCTTCTCCAACACCACAGTTCAAAAGCATCAATTCTTTGGTGCTCAGCCTTCTTCACAGTCCAACTCTCACATCCATACATGACCACAGGAAAAACCATAGCCTTGACTAGACAGACCTTAGTTGGCAAAGTAATGTCTCTGCTTTTGAATAATAACTAACGTTTATTGAGCCATTACTATATGCTAGCATGTGCTATGTGTTCTAAGTACATTTTTTCCATCACTTATTATCCCTGTATTAAACATTAGAAAACAGACATAAGAGGTTACATAACCTATCCGACTTTGGAGAAGGTAATGGCAACCCACTCCAGTATTCTTGCCTGGAGAATCCCATGGACAGGGGAGCCTGGTGGGCTATAGTCCATGGGGCTGCAAAGAGTCGGACACGACTGAGGCAACTGAGTACAGCCTATCCAAGAGTCACACAGCTAGTAATACTCAAATTGGGGGGTGGGGGGGGGAACCAAGTAAATAAACAGACTTCAACAAGTTGAAAGAAAAAGACAAAGAAAATCATATTTCCATCATTTGAAAAAATGTAACCTACTGTTGCAGACTTCCCCAATGGCTCAGTGGTAAAGAATCCATCTGCAATGCAGGAGATGCAGGTTTGATCCTTGGTTGAAGAAGATCCCCTGGAGAAGGAGATGGCAACAGGATTCTTGCCTGGGAAACCCCATGGACAGAGAAGTCTGGTGGGCTACAGTCCATAGAGTCTGAAAGAGTTAGCCACCGCTGAGCCACTGAGCACGTGCAAGCTACTGTTACATTTCACAAATAATTCAATTAATTTAGTAAATATGTATTGAACATGTAAATGCATAATTGAATGAATAAGTGATTCCAACAAACATTTATTGAGTTCCTACCAGACATAGCAGAAGGAGAAGGGAGGCGGCAGAGAAAGAGATGGTTAGACAGCCTCATCGACTCAATGAACACGAATCTGACCAAACTCCAGGGGAGAGTGAACGACAGGGGAGCCTGGTGTGCTGCAGTCTATGGGGTCTCAAAGAGGTGGACCTGACTGAGCGACTGAACAACAACAATCCGGCAAAGCATCGAGAAACTAAGGTTACAGAGAACTTACATTAATTTAATGGAGAAGGAAATGGCAACCCACTCCAGTACTGTTGCCTGGAAAATCTCATAGACGGAGGAGCCTGGTAGGCTACAGTCCATGGGGTCGCAAAGAGTCAGCCACAACTGAGCAACCTCACTTCACTTTACTTGAGAGTTTGCTATTAAAACCACAGTCTTCAAACTTCAGATAAACTGCCAACATAATGACCCATATTCCATGAAAAAAAGTTCTAAAAAATATCCTCATACAGACCAAAGGAAGCGAGGATTACTGTTGTTCTTTCTTTGGGAAGTCAAAACTGTTCAAGAGACAGAGCAGTAGGCTTCTGCACACAATACGTGGAAGCCAAGTAAAGAGGGAGTCTCAGGCAAAAGAAGAGTAACACCACCAAAGGAAGCAGAAATCCAAGAGAACAGAAGCTGACTTAGGAACTTGGGGTGTTCCGATGAACTTCACTAGAATTGTGGGGAAAGAAACCAAATTGCATAAGGCATTTGGAAGAATGGGTTAAAGAGGAAGGGGAGGCAATCTTTTAACGTGCTTCTGTGCTTACTTGCTCAGACATGTCCAATTCTTTGCAACCCCATGGACTGCAGCCCACCAGGCTCCTCTCTCCATGGAGATTCTCCAGGCAAGAATACTGGAGTGGGTTGCCATGCCCTCCCTCCAGGGGACCTTCCCAACCCAGTGATCAAACCCAGGTCTCCCACTTTGCAGGCAGATTCTTTGTTGTCTGAGCCACCAGGGAAGCCCAAGAATACTGGAGTGGGTAGCCTATCCCTCCTCCAGAGGATCTTCCTGACCCAGGAATCAAACTGGGGTCTCCTGCATTGCAGGTGGATTCTTTACCATCTGAGACACCAGGGAAGCCCAATCTTTTAATAAGTTTGGGGATTAAAAAGAGAGGGAAAGTGACTTCCCTGGTGGTCCAGTGACTAAGACTCCCCACTCCCAATGCAGGGGGGTCCAGCTTCAATCACTGGTCAGAGAACTAGATTTCACATACTGCAACTAAGATCGAAGATCCCCCCATGTGCCACAATTAAGACCCACAGCAGCCAAATAAACAAATATTGTGGGGGAGGAAAAAAAAAAGGAAAGGGAGAGAATAGCAGCCTGATGAGGAGAATCAGAAGGACCGCTGATAAGTATAGAAGGTTAAGGAGCAGGAGCCAAAGGAAAGGAGAAACTGAAGACAAAAGGTAGATGGAGGAGATGGAAGTAAGAAACGGCAAGAGGACTAGACCCAAGGAATCAAAGAGGAGGGACAGAATGCACAGAGAAAGGCTACCCTTGGGAAAGGAGAAGTCACCTTCTGCTCTGGGACAGGAATCAAGGAGGAGAGACTGCTGTACAGACATTGTGAAAGAGACTCTCATCAAGCTGGACGAATACAGAGTAATCAAGTTCTCTAACACCATTTTGAAATCAATAGCAAAATGATACTGATTTTCCTGAGCCATTCAAAAATTGGTATTGAAAAAGACAAACACCATTTAGATATCAGTTCTATATGGTTAAAAACCAGGCTTACTGAGACGTGCCTATATTCAGTTTCTTAACCTGGGTACTGTTACTCTGATGTGTTCACTTTGAAAACTTCATCAAGCTATATGCTTATACATGCCCTTTTCTGTATGTGGGCTTCCCTGGTGGCTCAGATGGTAAAGAATCTGCCTGCAATGCAGGAGACACAGGTTCAATCCCTGGGTCAGGAAGATCCCCTGGAGAAGGGAATAGCAACCCACGGCAGTATTCTTGCTTAAAATCCCACACACAGAGGAGCCTGGCAGGCTACAGTTCATGGGGTTGCAAAGAGTTGGACACAACTGAGCAACTTTCACTTTTTCTGTATATATATTATACATCAATAAAAAGTTTTTATAAACCAATCATTAACTTAGAATTACCACTCCTGTACTCTGTTCAGTTTTTAAGAGTAACTCAGCCTCAAACTATGCATTCCTTCTGACAGGTAACATTCCTTACCATTCTTTTAGATCTGCCACAGTACTAAATTCAAGACTAGATGCACAATAGGTACCTAATAAATATATGTTGATGTCACTGGAAGAACTTTAGTACCAGATGTTCAGACTTAATACAAATCTACCTACAGGAAATGCACCATTAGGATTGTAAAATCTTGCAGACCCTACCTTAGCCAAGTGATTACACTGAACATCACCAGTAATGGGATAAACTAACATTACTTGTGTCCTCTTGTGAAGCAATGGGAAGTACACATCAGCTGTTTAGAATTCTTGCCCAAAATGGCTAACTTAAATATAATCATAGAGAAATAATTAGATAAACTCAGTTTGTGAGATATTCTTAAGAAAACAGGCCTGTTAGCTTAAAAATATCAATGTCATAAAACACAATAAAAGAGAAAGAGACTTGTAGATTAAAAGAGACTTAAAAAGAGAGAGAGAAAGACTAAAGACACATACTTAAATTTAATGTACAGTCCTTGATTAGCTCCTAGAATTAAAAATAATAACTGTCATCAACATTATAAAATTAACATTATTCATGCTATCTGGCCAATAGGAGTATGATAGATTGCAAAAACGCCTGCACTTGCTCATGCCCTTGAGCAAAATGACTTTGCAGCATCTCCCTTCAAAAGGAGCTTGTGACTTGCTTTGGCAAAAAGACTGCAACAGAAGTTATGCTGTGCCAGCTCCAAGTGTAAGCCTCAGAAGGCTTTGCACACTTCCACTCTCTCCCAGAGTCTGCCTGTGTACAGTGGGTAAGCCTGGGCTGTACTCCTGGAACCTGAGAGACCCTCTCGATCACAGACCCAGCCAGCACCTAGGGGATCCAGCAAGGACTGCAAGTGTTGAGGGGGCCAGTCAAGGTCAGCTGAGCTTGATCCACATTAGAAGAAGCACTCAGCTGACCCACAGAATTATGAGCATTAATAAGTAGAGATAACATAACGTGAAGCCACAAAGTTTTGGTAGGATTTATTATGCAGTGAAAGGTAACTGATCAAAAGTAAGATTTACATATAGACTGTATATTAGACAATATGCAATCAATGTAAGTTTCCAGGGCACAATACTGGTATTGTGGTTACACAGAAGGTTGTCCTTACACATAGGTGATAAATACTGACATATTTAGAAACCAAGTATGATGATGTCTGCCCCTCCAAACATAAATCTGTGTATATAGAGAAAGCAAATGTGGCAAAATGCTAATAATAAACCTAAAAGTTTTCTTTAATGTTCTTTGCACTAATCTGTTCATTTGAGATTTTTCAAATATGCAATTAGAAAGAAAGATAACCACGTATCTCCAGAACATGGTGATGCTGAGTATTTATCTGGGAACCCAGCACACCACCTAGCAGTGAACAGATCCTTCCCAAGCCTCTTTTTCCATCCTCCCCCAACCCACCCCTTTGTACTGATAATGACTACTGTTTCTGAGGCTTCCCCAATGACAGCAGGTGAAGAATCTGCCTGCAATGCAGGAGACACAGGAGATATGGGTTCAGTCCCTGAGTGAGGAAGATCCCCTGGAGAAGGAAATGGCAACCACTCCAGTATTCTTGCCTGAAAAATCCCAAGGACAGAGGAGCGTGGCGGGCTGCAGTCCATGCGTGCGTGTCTGCAGGCATGCTAAGTCGCTTCAGTTGTGTCCGACTCTTTGCCACCCAGTGGACTGTAGCCCTGGTGGGCTGCAGTCCATAGGGTCGAAAAAGAGTCAGACATGACCAAGCGACTAAGCACAATTGTTGCTGAAAAGGGAGGCAGAACAGAAAGTACAGTAAACCAGAGGTATACTCTGGTAGAGTTAAAAGAAAGACTCATTCATAGATAAGAAATGCTTAAAAGTAGCAAGCAATCACTGAAATTTTCTCCCTGATATAATCAGAAAAAAAAAAAAAAACTATGCCAAGCTGGCTGGAGCATGAAAAGAAAAAAAGCTTTGGCAAGAAACATGGGCAGGTCTTTGAATTATTTTTTGTTAGAAAACAAATATTCATGTGTTTCTCTATTTTAAGGGATTTCTCAACGCCTACAAATGAGAAGAGTATCTTGTATTACATCTCTTCTCCCTGAAAATCCCTCAAGATTCTTTCCAATAGAGCGGAAATCCGTTTTTTCACAATTGGATGGAAGCCTCCATTATTTAATTTGAATTTTCCTCCAAGTGATACGCAGCAATTATTAACGCTGTGTATTAACTTATATGAACCAATCCAAGGGCCTAGGTTCAAAGAATATGGTTTTCTGAGCTGAAATTCAAGGACCTTGGCTTTCCTGTGCCTTAAGTCTGCTTAACAATGAAAAGCAAACAAAGCCTGCACTGTTCCTCATATAAAAAAAGTAATCTAGGTGGAGCGATTAATTTTTTAGAACAATCTCTACAAATCTATTAAAATTTCTTTGACTTCAAAAAGCTCCAATCAAGCATTCCCAGGACTTCTATTGTCAGGTAAGAAAAACATTCAACTTATATAAGAGAGGAAAGAAAATGTCATTTTAAACGAGTTGGGTGTTCTCATCCATCAAAACCAAATGTTCAATGCAGCAGAAATATTTGTTAAGGCATCATTTGACTCAAAGCCAAACCCATGCCCACTTTTTCTTATACAATCCTTCAGTTCTCTAGCCCACAAACTCCAGGACGTCTCAGACTACAGCTGGAACCTAGCACTTTAAGTTCAAATGGTTGTGCAAAAGGAAGAAGGGATCACATACAGGGAGAATCTTCCAATGGTTCCACAAACTTGATCCAGAGAAAACCACCAGGCTGTCATGTTTTCAAGGGAACTCTTATGTTCAAAGAGAATCCTGTGCACATTAATTCTCAAAATTGTTCATCGACACTGTGAAGACAGCTGCTGAATGGCAGGCTTTCCTGGCCCACATCTGCATAATGTCTGTCCGGTAGAAGGACTAGACAGCAGACGACCTGGGTACGGGTCTAGTTCAGCCACCGAGTCCCCACTCACTGGTTACTGAAAGTGTTAACTGCCTAAAGCATAGATTGATTGATACGGTCATTGATTCATTCATTGAGAAAACATCTATTGAGGAAATTTTGCATGCCAAACCTAGAATGGGGAAACACAGATGAAGCGGATATGGTGCCTAGTCCCTTCCCACAAAAAGCTCATAAACTAACAGAGATGCACAGTACAAGCACTTAGGCAGGAGCAGAGAGCTCTGAACAGGTCAATCACTTGAGTCTGGACATGAATCCAAGCTCTTCCACTTGGCTGGGTGACTTTGGGCAAATTTTATTTAATCTCTCCAAGCTTAGTTTCCTTAGCTATATATAAAGTTGGAATGGTAACCACACCTCTTACATTGAGTTATTGTCAAAATCAAATGTGATAATACATATTACAGTGTGTGTTAGTGGCTCAGTCGTGTCCGACTCTTTGCAACCCCATGGACCATAGCCCACCAGGCTCCTCTGTCCATGGAATGAATTCTCAAGGCAAGAACACTGGAGTGGGTTGCCATTTCCTTCTCCAGGGGATCTTCCTGATCCAGGGATTGAACCTGGGTCTCCTGTACTGCAGGCAAATTTTTTACTGTCTGAGTCACAGGGAAACCCAATATATAATAAATTACTACACATGCCAATAAACTTTTGATAAATGTTGGCTATGATTACTATTCTTTATTATTATCTGGGTAGTTGCATTATACATCTTTTTGGGTCCTTTATGACCTTGAGATTATAATTAGCTTTGACCTGGAGTAAGAAATTTAACATCTCTGGGTCTTTATCTGTTAAATGAAAGAGTATAGCTAAGGGATCTCTAAAAATCCTTCCAGTTCTAGAATATTAAATGGCTCTATGGGACTTCCCTGATGGTCCAGTGGTTAAGAATCAGCCTTTCAATACAGGGGATGCAGGCTTGATTCCTAGTCGCGGAACTAATATTCTACACGCCTTGGAGCAACTAACCCCAAGAGCCACAATTAGAGACCCCGTGCACTGCATAGCGCAACAAAGATTCTGCGTGCCACCACTATGACCTGACCCAGGCAAATAAACAACAAATAAATCTTAAGGTATATTAAAAAAATTTTAAAGACTCTATGATTGAGCTTATATGATTTCGTATGTGCCTCGGTATCACTGCTTAGATAAACTGGCACAACAAAACAACGGTCAAATAAACCACCTTTCTCTGGTGACTGAATCTTTTTTCCCTTCTGTTCGTTCCTACCTATGCACATATGGAACGTGCACAGGAATGAGTCCTCAGAGAGGAAAAACAGGCAGGTCCAGGGAAAGCCAGGTCGATGCCCTCTTCCTTCAGGCTGGGTGAAAGGGAAAGTGTTAGTCGCTCAGTCGTGTCAGACTCTTTTGCGACCTCATGAACTGTAGCCCGCCAGGCTCCTCTGTCCATGGGATTCTCCAGGCAAGAATACTGGAGTGGGTTGCCATGCCCTTCTCCAGGGGATCTTCCCGACAGAGGGATGGTAACCCAGTCTCCTGAACTGCAGGCAGATTTGGCTTTCAAAATACAATTGGCAGAGCTGCAATGAACGAGCAGATTCATTCATTCACTCGCACAATACTGAAGGAAGATGGCCTTCCTCTGCTCCCAGGGCACCTCGATTTGTCCCGTATGCCACTCCCCACCCTGCCATCTTATCTGCCTGCGTCAGCAACTAAGCTGACTGCGTGCTGAGACTTCGTCATGCTAACTTTGCATCCTCAATCCCAACCCAGTGCCTGCAATGTGGCAGATGCCTAATGACTTAATAATGAAAATTCATACTGCCCTCAGGAACAAAACCATACATTTGCAAAGTGACTAGGCATTTTGAGGTGCGGGCCTAAACCTCTCAGGATCCTTCACAGAGGGTCACCGATCCAATAGTGTCAAGAAATAACTGTGTGACCTGGGGTAGGAGGGGAGAGGGAGGATCATTTCAGTTTCCTCTTTTTAAAAAAATATTTATTATTATTATTTATTTGTATTGGGTGTTAGTTGCAACATACCGGGCTTTCTTCTCGGGCTCTCTAGTTGTGGCACAAGGGCTTTAACTGCCCCAAGGCACATGGGATCTTAGTTCCCCAACCAGGGACCAAACTAAAATCCTCTGCATTGCAAGGTGAATTCTTAACCATTGGACCACCATGGAAGTTTATGTTTCCTCTCTGATAAAATGAGGATTAGATCACAGGTTGGCAAACTATGGCTCCTGGGCCAAACCCAGCTCAGCTTATGGTCCCCTCCAGTTTAGGGCTATTTTTACATTTTTTTAAGGGTTATAAAAGCAAATAAAGAATAACATCCATCAGAGAACCCCTAAGCCTATGTGGTTCTCTATACTTAATATGTTTACATTCTGGCCCTTTACAGAAAAAAGCTTGCGGACTCTGGATTAGATGTGACTCTCTCTCTCTCTCTCTCTCTCTCTCACACACACACACACACACACACACACACACGGTCCCTTTAAACCTGGACATTTTTGCGTTCTCATTCTGCTTGATCAGCCCCATTCTGGCTCCGTGTACCAAGCATTCCCAAGTCTTAACCAGTACACACAGCGGGAGCTCAATTGTCATTTGTCTAACTGAATAAATGGATTCTGCATCAGTAACCCTAAGGACTAAATCCCCCACCAAGAGGGTAAATTGGGTCAATGTGTATCAAATGAAGCCCTAATAGATGTCGCCAGCATCCGCTTGCCTCAGCAAGGGGACGGAGCAGCAGCTCCACTGGCTCTTTGGATGACAGTGGCACCAAAACTGACCCAGAGCTCAGATAACCAGGATTAAGACTCACTTTGCTTCACCAAATAAAAAATACATTTAGCCATCCCCTGCACAAACCCCTTGGATAAATTATAAAGCTATCAAGAAGTAGCTATCGAAACAAAGATCATCTCAACAGATTATCTTAATAGCCATGGACCCAAGAGAGGAAATCCCACCCAAAATAAGGCACATAGAACAATTTAGCTCACCACATTTTCTTTCCCTCTGTTGTTAAGGATACATAATACCAAAACAAGGAATTCAAACATTTATGTCAGGGCAGCAAGCCAAGGAAAGCCTAGAATATACGATCCTATTAACACTAATGGAAGTTGAAGCAAGCTAACAGAGACAATAAAGCCTGCCCCCGCTCTCACTGCACGTACATTTCCAAAATAAACAGCCAGCAATTATTCTTTTAATGTTCCTTCTCTGTACATCCATAATTCACTCCTGGGCATATACCTCTAGCTGATTTCAAAGTACAGGCTTCTGGTTTTTCTTTTTTTCCCATCTTGCCTTCACTCTTCCTGCTTCTGGATGCTTACAGAGGACCTTCCTGAATGGGCCTGGGGGTGCTTTCTATGATCCCTCAGTTGAGCATCCTCAGTACACGTGCCGCACATGCCCACCACCACCTCCTTCATCAGACTGAGCCTTAGGAATCACCAAATTGATCTCGGGTTTCTGCCCTCTCCATTCTCCTCTAAAGAAGACAGTTGGAACTCTCCCTTCTCGCAGCTGGCCGAGAAAGGTCCCCCCCAGTGACGCGGTGGACTCATACATCACTCCCACCCCCAGTCCCTGGCACCATGCTCCCAATATACTGAGCTGGAAGCTTAAAAACAACAACAACCACAACCTGTATATCTCAAAGCTGACTTCCAGAAACCAAAGGACAGAAGGACAGTTTAAATTTGGATTCTTTTCCTGACTTATTAGGTAAGCTTTTTCCAATAGCCAAAACAGACAGACAGACACTGACCCACTGCCAACCTCTGCATGAACTTCAAAAAAAAAAAGAAATCCCATTCCTTCTCAGAGTCTTGTTATTCTCATGAGTTTCTCAACCATTAAAAATGGGTTTAATCTCAGCTGGCACCTTTGCTTGAAAGGTTAAGAATCCAACACCTCGGATTATATTATTGAAGCTCTGAGTTTCCCCCGCCACTAGGGAAGAATCCTGCAATGACTGTTTGATTCCAGGAGCAAACAGCTGCACCTATATTTTCTGAAAATGCCATCACTGTAACCCCTGCTGGGGGACCCAGCACAGACCTGAGTACCTATTTCTGGCTCTTCTCCCTGTTGAGCATGGGATCCAGACCCTCCGTAGCACCAAAAGAAAATCATCACTTGGTTAAAAAAAAAATCCCTGGAAAGCATCTAGGTAATTAATGTACAGAAATGCAGACCCCCTCCAACATAAGATAAATCTAATATCTACTAATTTTGTCTCTATAACAGATTTTACAGGCTATTCATTAATATTTGCATAAAGAAAAGAGACCCACATGTGCCTTTTTAAAAACATACTTGTCTATTTGGCTATGCCAGGTCTTAATTGCAGCATGAAGGATCTTAGTTCTTGAACCTGGGCCCCTGTATTGGAACCGTGGAGTCTTAACCACTGGACCACCAGGGAAGTCCCCCACATGTGCCTTTTGAATGTGACATTTCATAGGAAGGTTTAAGGTGATTCAAGTAGGTGTTAGAAAACACAATGGACTACTCAGATATTATTATCAAGTATATACAGAAAAAACTGCATATGGAAAAAATGCATATTAATGCTCAAAATACACTACAGCTTATTCTTTTAACAGCGCATAATCATCTTACATCATCCAGGCTGGATGAATCACAGCTGGAATCAAGATCGCTGGCAGAAATATCAGCAACCTCCGATATACAGATGATACCACTCTAATGGCAGAAAGGAGAACTAAAGAGCCTTTTGATGAAGGTGCAAGAGGAGTGAAAATGCTGTCTTAAAACTCAACATTCAGAAAATGAAGATCCTGGCATCCAGTCCCATCACTTCACGGCAAAAAGATGGGGAAACAATGGAAACAGTGACAGACTATTTCCTTGGGCCCCAAAATCACTGTGGATGGTGACTGCAACCACAAAATTAAAAGATGTTTACTCCTTAGAAGAAAAGCTCTGACAAACCTAGACAGCATATTAAAAAGCAGGGACATCACTTTGCCAACAAAGGTCTGTATAGTCAAAGCTATGGTCTTTCCAGTAGTCATGTATGGATGTGAAACTTGGACCATAAAGAAAGCTGAGCAATGAAGAATTGATGCTTTTGAACTGTGGGGTTGGAGAAGACTCTTGAGAGTCCATTGGACTGCAAGGAGATCAAACCAGTCAATTCTATAGGAGATCAACCCTGACATTCACTGGAAGGATTGATGCTAAAGCTGAAGCTCCAATACTTTGGCCACCTGATGCAAACAGCCAACTCATTAGAAAAGAACCTAATGTTGGGAAAGATTGAGGGCAAAAGAAAGGGTCAACTGAGGATGAGATGGTTGGATGGCATCACCAACTCAATGGACATGAGTTCAAGGAAATTCAGGGAGAAAGTAAAGGACAGGAAAAGTTGGTGTGCTACAGTTCATGGGGTCGCTAAGAGTCAGCCATGACTTAATGACTGAACAACAACAACAAATCATCTTATAAACACGGTACAACCATTCTTACTCCTTAAAGCAGAAATAATTATTTCCTCTACTTTGTGGGCCCACTGGACCCCATAAGGATGTTAATAACAGGACCTATGACCTCTTATTTACTCATATGTTTACTCTCCTCACACTTCACTACCCTAGACTATAAGTCCCTTGAAGACAAGGACCCCATCATATTCCTTCTTGAGTCCTCAGTACCCACGAGACTGCCTAGCACCTAGCAGGTATTTCACAACACCCAGATGGAAAAGCAAGGGATGCAGTAGGTATTAAGAGAGCAGAAACTGAATCTGTCTTATTCATTGTTACCTGGCCTATAAATATTTTTTGAATGAATGGATGAAAGAAATAAAAGAGCAGTGGTACTAGAGCATGAAAATATAGAGTTTGGTTGTGGCATAATAAGTATCATCTTTCTTCAGTTCTAAAACATGTTTTCTTACCTGCTGCTGCTGCTGCTGCTGCTAAGTCACTTCAGTCGTGTCCGATTCTGTGTGACCCCATAGACGGCAGCCCACCAAGCTCCCCCGTCCCCGGGATTCTCCAGGCAAGAGCACTGCAGTGGGTTACCATTTCCTTCTCCAATGCATGAAAGAGAAAAGTGAAAGTGAAGTCGCTCAGTCGTGTCTGACCCTCAGCGACCCCATGGACTGCAGCCTTCCAGGCTCCTCCGTCCATGGGATTTTCCAGGCAAGAGTACTGGAGTGGGGTGCCATTGCTTTCTCCGTTCTTACCTTCTGGCAGCTTGTAAATCAGGATGCATTTTGCAATGGATGGCAACTTGGCATTGTGTTATAATTTATTTATTTGGAACTTTCTCTTCCTTCCTTCCTCAGTGGTACACAGAAAAGTCTTACATGCTAAAAATAATGGCATTGGGACATCCCTGCCGGTCCAATGGTTGAGAATTTGCTTTGCAATGCAGGGGACTTGGGTTTGATCCCGGCTCGGGGAACTAGGATCCCACAGGCTCTGGGGCAACTAAATCTGTGTACCACAGCTAGAGAAGGCCATGTGCTGCAACTAGGAAAGGCCCACGCATGGCAACAAAGACCCAGCACAGCCAAAATTTAAAAAACTAAAAAATATTTTTAAAAAATAATGGTGTCATAGATTTAGTGAAATAAAACCGTTTGATGTGGCTGTAGTAACAAGGGTTGGAAAGACAACTGTAAAATTGCACTGAATTTTCCACAAGAGTAGAAACAATGAGAGGCTGGGCTTTTTAGGGGCTTCCCTGGTAGCTCAGCTGGTAAAGAATTCACCTGCAATGCAGGAGACCCCAGTTCGATTTCTGGGTCCAGATGATCCACTGGAAAAGGGATAGGCTACCAACCCCAGTATTCTTGGGTTTCCCTGGTGGCTCAGACAGTAAAGAATCCACCTGCAATGTGGGAAACCTGGGTTTGATCCCTTAGTTGGGAAGATCCTCTGGAGGAGGGCATGGCAATTCACTCCAGTACCCTTGCCTGGAGAATCCCCATGGACAGAGGAGCCTGGTGGGCTATAGTCCATGGGGTCGCAAGGAGTCAGACACGACTGAGCAACAGCACAGTACAGGGGAGTGGCTATTTCTCTCACAGTGGTTGCCCCTTCTCTAAAAGCAGCTCACAGGCCAGTCTATGCTAAATAAATGTCCTTCTGCCCACTACTGATTGGTCCCGGGGTGGTCACATGATCCAAAGTGAGTCAATCATTACTCTAAGATTTTTTTACTTGGAGCCAGTGAGAGTGTAGAGGCTTCCCTGGTGGCTCAGTGGTAAAGAATCTGCCTGCCAATTCAGGATACCCGGGTTCAATCCCTGAGTTGGGAAGATCCCCTGGGGGAGGAGGAAATGGCAACCCACTCCGGTATTCCTGCCGGGGAAATCCCATGCACAGAGAAGCCTAGTAGGCTACCGTCCACTGTGTCACAAAGAATTGGACACAACTTAGCAACTGCGCATACACGCAGGCACCCAATGAGAGTGCAGGTCAGTTTGCCTCTGGTGTTAGCCACAGTGAGATTTAGAGTTCAGGAGCAATCCCTGGGCATGCTCCCTGCCATGGAGGAGAGAATCAATGGCAAGAGATGGAGCCTTGACATCATTTGAGTCCCTGTGTGGCTCATATTAGCTACATGCTCACCAAACCCATTTATTTTTCTTCTTAGGCCTTATTTCTCAGCCTCCTTTACCATTAGGTGGGGTCATGTACTGAGTAATAACTGATAGAATGAGGCCAGAAGTAATATAAACTACTTTCAGACCTGGCTCATGAAAACCTGCCACATGAGATGCTCCAAGCTTCTTCTCCATCTGCAGATTAAAAGGAGAGCACTCTGAGATATCTAGAGGAGAAGGGAACTACAAGATGGCAGGAGCCTGGCATGTTATAGAAAGTGGCCTAACTAGGAAAAACTATGTTGACCTGGTGAATAAACAATAAATAAATTTCATTTGTGTTAAGCACTGATATTTAGGGGGATTATTAGGGCAATTACCTGCCTTAATCTTCCTTGGTTCCAGGTATACCCATCCCTCCCCTGGTTACATGAAACACCCCACTATTCTTCCCATAAATTCCCTCTTCACCCAAACTAGTTGGAGCTGGATGTCTTTCCTTTACAACTTGAAGAGTTCTGGGAAATGAACTACAATCATTTGAAATGACAAGAAGATAGACTGGTAAGCAACAGTCCCTAAGTGTCTAGGGAACACTAGAAAATTTCTGAGAACAAAGTAATAAGTCCAACAAACTAATGGCAAATCACAAGACTCTTTCCAGTGTCCAAGAGCTTCCAGCTCTAAACTCATAAGCCACTTAGAGTGAGATCCTCTCTCCAATCTCCTTCTACTACCAGAGGCATGTATAAAGTTGTAATAGCCATGCTTTAGGGTATATACACTCATGAGTTCACACCCACCTAGAATCCTAGCAAGCAAGATAAACGTCACTTATCACACAGAGTCAGCCCTGCTGTCCCCAGACTTATTGGGAAATGGGTCCACAAGCAACTTTGAGAAGTCAGATAACTACCCTGCACCTCAGAGCTCTGGGTATGAGAGTACAAGGCTGACCAGAGTTTTCAAAAACAAATATTCAAGACTCAACAAAGCTTAAGGGAGCATTTATAAGACTATACATGAAAAGATTACAAAAATAAACAGAAGAGCGATGCCATGAAGGCCTACATCAGAAAGGAAAAGTTCTGCCTGAACTGGGAGCCAGCGATGACAGAGCATGCATCCTCCTCACTTTCGAGAAATGTCTCTCAATGAGCCAAGATTTATATCAAACACTGACGTCTATAATGCATTCTAGGGGCTGGTTACAGAGCACTTTTGCACTACACATCAAGTAACCTGACTCTCACAAGGACAGTAGGAAGCTGGGATTGTCATCAGTTCTTTATTTACAGCTAAGAACACAGGCTCAGACAGGTCAAGTGCTCAGAGCCCCAGGCTTTGTGGTTTGAGCCAAGACTTGAGCTCCCATTTCCTGACCCCACATCCGCTGTCCATGTCGTTGTCCCCCAAACGATGGAACGCAGAGAGGGCCCAGCTGGAGGAGACTTTTCCCGATGCCATAACATCCATCAACCCACTTGGAGGGTGGTTTTCTTTGCTTCGTGCAGCCATATGTAGGAACTTTTGGGGGGTGGGGGGTAGGGTCTGTCTCTTATACACATCTAGATGTGTATAAGAGACAGCCATTCACCAGTTTCTCAGTCCAGACACTGAGGAATCCCAGGACCAGGTCTGCCTCATCTTCTTGATCGAGTCCTGCATTACCCTGGCTGCGGAGGCCAGCTCTGTACCAGAGGCCTGGGGAGGCGGGGAGGTTTGAGGGATGCTATGACCTGACTGTGGTTTGGGGGAGGCAAGGGCTAAGGCCAAACCACCCTGGAGGCTTTGTGGACTTGGCCTGGTCTTAGGCTCAGTTCTGCTTTCCCCGATCTGGCGCCTCTTCCTGTAATTCACTGCCACCCCTGGGCCCACTGGACTGCTTCTCCAAGACTCCAGTCCCACTTGGGATCATCATACCCGCCCCCCCCATCTCTTTCAAACCCGCACAATCCCCTCACTCATGAGAGCCCCAAACCCTTGGTCATGTTCATCACAGATTCACTCCTCTGCTCATCCCCGCTCCCAGTCACATTCCTGACCCTCCCCTCATGAACAGTCTCGCACAGCCATCCTGCCTTCTCTGCTGTCAATTCCACATACTTCTTTTCTTCCTTTCCTGACTCCCCTCTTCTGCAGACCTATACCGCAGTGTTTATTTCACCAGGCTTAGGCCAGAGCTGCCACAAGGAGGGACAGGAGTAGAGGGCAGAGATAAGCCCCTCAGAGTAAGGGAGTTTGCTGAGGGGACTGAGGTTTGGGAGAAAGGACCAACCAGACAGAGCTAATGAGAAAGCAAGAGAAAGGGACAGGCATAATTTAAAACAGTACCAAAGGACTTCCCTGGTCCAGTGGTTAAGAATCTGCCTTCCAGTGCAAGGGGCATGGGTTCAGTCCCTGATCGGGGAATTAATAAAATCCCACATGCCTTGGGGCAATTAAGCAAGCCCACTTGGCTCAATGAAAGACCCTACATATTGCAATGAAGATTCTGAGTCCTGCAACTAAGACCCGACACAGCCAAGTAAATATATAAATGTTAGAAATAATAAAATATAGTATCAAAGAGAATAAGGAGTCCTCAGAGAAAATGAGGAGGAGAAAGCTATGTTTTGGCTAACAGTGATGGTGACAGTTATGAGGACAGATGAACGGGATGTCCTGTGTAGGCCAGAGGAGACAGCAGGTATCGGGGAGCACAAAGGCTTCCGAACAGACCCGGCTTTGGGTCTTGGCTCTGATGCTGGGGGAACTTAGTCTCTCTGACCTGCAATTTCCTCATCTGAGAAATGGGGACAATGCCCACCTTGGTGGATTGAGAATCAATGTGACGGGATTTTCCTGGTGGTCCAGTGGTTAAGAATCTGCCTGCCAATGCAGGGCACATTGGTTTGATCCCTGGTCAAGGAAAATTCCACATGCCTCAGAGCGACTAAGCCCACCTGTCACAACTACCAAGCCCACACCCTAGAGCCTATGCTCTGCACACGAGGAGTCGCTGCAACAAGAAGCCTGCGCGCTGAAACTAGAGAGTAGCCCTTGCTCCCCGCAACTACAGAAAGCCTGTGCGCAGCAACAAAGACAGAGCGCAGCCAAAAATAAATAAAGACACAGAACCAATATGAGCAAAGTACTTAGGAAGTTGTCCAGTACCCAAGAGGTACAGATACGGAATTATTATTCAATAGTTGCTGGGAGAGAAATGATGTGACAGAAACATGAGAAAGAACTGAAGAAAAAAAAGAGACTGTAAGTAAGTGGGGAGAAAGGCAGAACAAGGGAAGGAGACTCAAAACCATCACATCTGTTAAAGACTTTACAAAAGGGATAATATAACGGGTTAGAGCATGGATAGAGTCCACTTTATAGGTAATCCAATAAATGCAACTTACCATCTTTCAACTATCTTGAGATAGCATCACCGACTCAGTGGACATGAGTTTAAGCAAACTTTAGGAGATAGTGAAGGATCTCTCTGACAAGACACCATAGCTTGCGCCCAACGGCAGGCCCTGAGAGAAGAAGGAGCTTGAGGCACGGGGTTAGGAGAGCTAAGGCCTCTGTGTGATCTTGGCAGAACCTCAGAGTCGGAAGTCTCTGAGAACCAGGCCACAAGCTCTCTCAGGATCCTAAAGATAGAATCTGGGGCAAAGGAACTGAATTTACCCTTTGCTGGGATGGAAGAGAGGATCAAATACATAAACTCAGCTGGCCTTAGACAGTTCATGAGCTACCTTTGAGAGGCAAATTGCCAAGATCAAATATTCACGTATTACCTGGGAAAGACGAAAAAAGAGAAAAAAAAAAAAAATCAGGTGGCCTAGTGGTAAAGAATCTGCTTGCCAATGCAGGAGATACAAGAGATGCAGGCTCAGGAAGATACCCTGGAGAAGGGAATGGCAACCAACTCCAGTATTCTTGCCCAGAGAATCCCATGGAAACAGGCGCCTAGCAGGCTACAGTCCATAGGCTTGCAAAGAGTTGGACATGACTTAGCAACTGAGCACACACACAAGAGCCATTTATCCCTGGCGGTTGGCAGTCCACCACCTTGGAAAGAAGACATGGGAAATTGGAGGACCTGCCTTCTGGGGTGTTAGAAAACTTGAAGAGTGGGCCTCTCCTGAATATCACTACTTCCCAGGCAACAAAGATGAGAGGAAGGGCCTTCATCCTGGTGCACTTCCAAAGAGATAGAAAATCCAAGATCCTGATGAATATGGAATAGGGAAGGGGCAATGGCCTTGATCTGAACAAACTTGGGCTTGAACCATGGCTGTGTCTTGTTAGCTATGACCTTAAAAAACTCACAACCTCTTTGAGCCTCAGTTTCAATATCTGTAGAGGATACAATGCTGATCTTTCAGGATTTGGAGGGGGACGAAGAAAAATTATAAATGTAAAGGGCATAGCACACCACCTGATACACAGGAGCCACTCAGTAAATGTGAGCTCTTTTTGTGAACCCTCGCAATCCTCACTTCAATTCCTTATTATTGCAATTTTAATTCTTAGTCATTTTAATTCTTAGAAATTCACTAGTCAGTAGTCTTGAGAGAATCATGTATATCTTGGCCATTTTGCTAGTCTCTTTGAAATATAACCATCTGTGATTTTGGCTGTGAACATCTCAAATAAGTCTAGATCCTTGGGTCTCTTACTAGTCTACCTCATGCTTCCTAAATTCCCTTAGCAAACAAACAAAAACCCTGCAACCTTATCGTCTTTCCCCAACTCGAAAGAGAATCCAAATCTTATGGATATTTGGCACATAGCTGCACCTAACAACTTAACAATAGTCAAGTTCAACTAACGTTCCACAAGGCTTAAAATGAAGAGTTCTGAGTTCATCAAAGCTTTAAAGAGTTCAATCAATATGTAGTGTGCCTATGAACATAGGAACAACAGCAAGGATGAGTTTCTTTTGGAGTTCTTCATTATCTTCCGGGTCTTTGGGGACCATTTCCTCTTGACATGCTATTATCCAAGTCAGGGTCATACCCATCCTCTATCCTCCAGTCCTTCATATACACCTCTACCAGTGCTTTGACTATACTACACAATAACTGTCTATTTTATGCTTTCTTCACTACCCTACAATCTCCTTTCAGGCACGAACAGTGTTCTGCCATATCTCAATTACCAGTACCTACCAACAACAGTAGCTGGTGTGTAATAGACATTGAATTAATATTGGAGGTGTATCAGATGGATAAATAAATAAATAGGTTTCTAGATGGTTGAATGGCATCACCAACTCAATGGACATGAATTTGAGCAAACTCTGGGAGATGGTGAAGGACAGGGAAGCCTGGCGTGTTGCAGTCCAATGGTTGCAAATAGTGGGACACGATCGAGTGACTAAACAACAATAACAAAGATCTGAGAGAAACTTTAGCAATCATCTGGTCTAATCCAAGGTCTTCATCTTACGGATAAGGAACCTGAGGCTCAGAGGTGTAAGAAGATTCAGCCCAGGTGGCCTCAAAATCAGCAAGAAGATGACAAGTGGCGGCCATCACATGCCATTTTGACTGTGAGTTCAAAGACAGACATCACTTCACACTCACTCCCAAGGTGAGGCAGTGAAGCCTGGTGGCTTCCCAGGTGAAGTCTTCGGCTACCTATCTGTCACGTGATTTTGGATACATTACTTTATCTCTCTGAGTCACAATGGCTATATCTGTTAATTGGGGCTACAAATAACTCCAGAGTTATTGGGGGTATAAAACCTGCCAACACACATGAAGTGCCACGCATAGAACCAGCACTAGGTGCCAAACAAATGTTTCCTGAATGAATCATGAATGAGTCCCTGTCCAGCATACCACAAGAACCTGGTTTAGACTTTGTATTTAAATCCACCTGCATAGAAGGTGGCTGGATCACCCATAATTACACAGCTATGTACTTGGAATTTGTTTCTTGCTGGAATTAGACCTTAAAGCCAAGTAGCCTCTATAAAGTTGTTCACTGTTCCTTTCACCTTGGTTGCCCTTGCTTCACAAATCTGCCCCACAAATTACCCATCTTCTATCACCCAGCTAGTTACACCTTGTCTAAAAAGCTGTCTCTGATTCCTATGATGTCCTTAGTCCTTCCTCTCTCACTAATTAATATAGCAGAGGGGTGTATCCGTTTGGATTTTTAAATTGTGGTAAAATACACACAATGTGAAATTTACCACCTTAACCATTTTTTTTTGGTTGTGCCCACACAGCATGTGGGATATTAGCTCTGCAACAAGGGATCGAACCTGTGCCCCTCGCCGTGGAAGCTCAGAGTCTTAACCACTGAACCGCCAAGGAAGTCCCCCCCTTAACCATTTTTAAGTGTACAATTCAGCAATGTTGAGTACATTCACATTGTTGTGCGGCCAATTGCCAGAACTTTTTAATCTTGTGAAACCAAAATTCTATACTCATTAAACAACAACTCCCCTTATTGCTTCCTCCTCCAGCCCCTGGCAAGCATTCTACTTTCTGTCTCTCTGAGTCTGGTACCTAGGTACCAGACTCTAGGTACCTCAGTTAAATGGAATTATACAATATTTGTCCATTTCTGTCTGATTTATATCACTTAGCAAAATGTCCTCAAGGTTCATCCATGTTGTAGCATGTGTTCAGCATTTCCTTCAAAGGCTATTCAGCTTTGAAATACATTCAAGGCTGAATACACGGAATACTTACTCAATGTTCCATCGCATGCACATACTACATTTTGCTTATCCATTCATCTGTTGATGGGTGCTTGAGCTGCTTCCACTTCCTAGCTATCGTGAATAATGCTGATGTGAACATCAGTGTACAGGGTTTATCTGTCTCATTTCCTCTACTTAAATGTGAACTTCCCAAAGACAATGGATGAATCTCAGTCGTCTCTATAGTTCTCAAGGTGCCTGACACGTGATGGCACTTAATAAATACCTATCAAGTAAATAAAACAGTTGTTTAGTGGCTAAGTCATGTCCAACTCTGCGACCCCATGCACTGTAGCCCTGCAGGCTCCCCTTTCCATGGGATTTCCCAGGCAAGAATTTGCAAATGGCCATATTACACAGCAGAAAAACACAGGGTTTGCAATAAGACAGTCTTGATTTCTGATCTTGGATCTGCCTCTTCCTACTCGTATGATCTTAGGCATGTTGCTTACGCTCTCAGAGTTTCAGTTCCTTATGTGGTTTTTGCCACAATTAAATATTATAACTTATGTAAAGCAGTTGGCACAGCACTTAGCACACCATAAACTTAAAAAAAATGTATGTCAGTATTATGATTATAAAGTTATGTAATAAAAGTAACTTACTGCACATATAAACAGGCCATTTAGTTTTCTGGCCATGATAATTTTAAAGGCAGAGTATGCAGAATTCTGAGAGCAAACAAGTCATTACAGGTAAAAGTTAAAACAGAAAGACACTACACAGCAGAAACAATGAATTCGAATTAGTATCACTCTACTGAAATCTTGAGCTATTCTGCTACAGGTCTAGATGTTGGAAATATTGCCACTTCAAAGGGACAGACATAAACGTTGCACTGAGGACCACCTCACTGAGCAAAGCAGCCTGTCAAAGATCTCACATTTTTTAATCAGGATGACTTGAGGGGTTTTTTTTGTTTGGTTTCTTTTTTTTTTTTTGGTGCCTGGGCTGACTCTGTCTTGAATTTGATCATTCAAGTTTGAACTTTTTAGCAAAATGATGAAAGAAAGAAATAGATCTTTATGACTATGTCAGACAGACATATTTATTTCAATCTGTCTCAAAGGAAACTGAGCTCCCCGCCCTATTCCTAGTTCCTCCTGGACATGAATTCCTTTTGCGGTTGCTCTCCAAATTTTCCAGACCAGAAACATTCCTTCCAAAGTTAGCTCTTAGAAAGTAGAGTTCTTAAGTCTTAGAAGGAAAACTTATTGGAGTTTCTTTTTGTCTGCTGAAACAATTAACATTCCTCATGGCTAATTTAAATGACTCTCTGAGACAAAAATCAGAAACTTGGTTGTGTGGTGGAGGAAAGAAAAGGGAAGAAAAAGAGAGGTAAGAGAAAGTTGTTCAAATGCTAGTGTTAGTTGCTCAGTTGTGTCGGACTCTTTGCGTCTCTCTGGACTGTAGCCCACCAGGCTCCTCTTTCTGTAGGATTCTCCAGGCAAGAATACTGGAGTGGGTTGCCAAGCCCTCCTCCAGGAGATCTTCCCAACCCAGGGATCGAATCCGAGTCTCAGGTTTCCTACATTAGAAGGCACGTTCTTTACCACTAGTGCCACCTGGGAAGCCCCCCATATGCCACAGGTCAATTTTAATTTGTCTCCCAAATAACAGCTAAGGGCTACTGAATGCCTTCCCCAACCAGGACTCCCAAATGACTTCGAGGCCCACCAGGTAAAGGGCACCGGACTGAGACTTGAAACAGAGCCTTATTTAACCCTCACAATACCACTATGCTCTAAGTATTAACTTTGGTGATGACTGCATGACTCTGTGAACATCCTAAATCAAACGACTGAATACATACAGTTCATGTGAATTTTACCTCAACAAAGTCATTTAAAAGCCAGCAGCATATAAAAGAGTAATTTTTAAGAAATCTCACCACATACACACACGCACATACTCCACTCCTACTGCGCTGGTATCAGTAACCATTCTGTTATTTTATATCCTTCCCAGATTCCTTTGTGCAAATTCAAATGTATTTGCTTAACCCCCTACTTCTTTCACAAAACATGCACTCTTCTGCATCAGCCTTCTTTTTGAGGGGTGTGGAGGAACCATCTTTGTTTCACTTAAAATATCCTTGGAGATCTTTGCATATCAGCACTTAGAGAAACCCTAATTCTTGTTGGTAGTTTAACAGCTTTCCCTTTTGTGAACATACCCATTTATTTAACCAGCTTCCCACTGATGCACACTTAGGTGGTCTCCAATAGTTTGCTATTAGCAATGGTGACGCAATGCTTGTGCTTTCTTAACTTGGTTTCATCAGGTAACATTCTGCTTCTGGACTGAAGGGAGACAGCATCAACAGCGGGACCTGTTCAGAGTTAGCTGGAACTGGGTCTGCATACAGCTTCTTTTGTTCGTGTGCATGTTAGTCGTTCAGTCGTGTTCAACTCTTTGCGACCCCATGGACTGTAGCCCACCAGGCTCCTCTCTCCATAGGATTTCCCAGGCAAGAACACTGGAGTGGGTTGCCATTTCCTTCTCCAGGGGATCTTCCCTACCCAGGGATTGAAACCAGGTCTCCTGCATTGCAGGTGGATGCTTTACCATCTGAGCTACTAGAGAAGGCACAGTCTCGTCTGCTGACTAGCTATTAGCTCCATGACTGGGAAGGTTTCTTTTATCTTCTGAGCTTTAATTTCCTCACTTCATAAAGTAGGCAAAATCTCACCTACTTTATCAGGTTGCTTTTAGGACTCAATAGGCTCCCACTGGCCAAGTTTGGGACAATTTTTGTATCAAAAAGCATAAATATGGGAGCAGGGGAGGCAGAAGTTTGGAAATGGATTATAACACATGGGGGAAGAATCCAGGAATCCAAGTGATACTAAAAATAAATAAATAGTAGGGGAGTTGAAAGCTAATCTATCAGAAAAATGCTGGAAAACAAATACAGAACAAAAGAGAAAATTAGAAAATCATCCTTTTACTTATTGCATAGCACAGGGACCTCTGCTCAGTCCTATGTGGCAGTCTAGATAGGAGGGGAGTTTGGGGGAGAATGGATACACGTATATGTGTGGCTGAGTCCCTTTGCTGTACACCTGAAACTATCACATTGTTAATTGGTTCTACTCCAATACAAAATAAAAAGTTTTAAAAAAGAAATAGAAAATCATCCTTTTATAAATGTTAATTGATCTAGGCCAGGATTATCAATAGATGTTTAAACCAGAGAGATAAAAGTTGTTGAGGAACAGGAGACTGAAACAATCTCAAAGTATCACCCCAAAGGCAACGTTATTAATTAAAAAGAGAAAAGGGTTCCTTTATAATGTAGAGATCTGGCAAGGTCACCACATTCAAAATACAAACTTCCCATCACCAGTGTTGGGACAGTCTTATCGCTAATGTTTAACCTAAGTATAAGATTGACAAAACCAGCAGACAAATCCAAACTACCGTCTACAAAGCAGTTTAGAATTTTCAAACTGTCAATGTTATGAAAGACCAAAAAAAAAGGCAGGGGAACTTAGCCACATTAAAGGAAATTCAAGAGACACAACTACACTGTATAAGCAATCTTTGATTAAATTCTGCATCCTTCTTCCCCTAAATATCATTGGAACAACTGGGGAAATCTGAAAAATATTATTGTTCCAGTGTAATGATATTGTGGTTACAGGGGAGACTGTCCTTGTTCTTTAGACATACACGCTTCAGCACTTAGAGATAAAATGTTGTGGTGTCTGCAACTTACTTTCAAATGATTTTGAAAAATAAAAATCAATGTGTGTGTCAGTGCGTGTGTGTGTGTGTGCATGCACACAATCAAGATTGGAAAACAAATAAATCTAGATGAAGGGTACAGGAGTTTTTGCTGTAATATTTTTGCAGTTTTTCTATGTTTGAAATTGTTCAAAATAAGTTGGGGGGGGTCAAACAAAACATGTAAATCACCTGACATCCATTAGGTCCTATAAGAGTTCCCATCATGGCTTCAACCAACTCAACAGATATACAGAAAGCTCCTGCCCTCTAACCATGCTATGTGCTGGGCTAAGTCACTTCAGTCGTGTCTGACTCTTTGTGACTCTATGGACTGAAGCCCAACAGGCTCCTCTGTCCATAGGAGTCTCCTGGCAAGAATACTGGAGTGGGTTGCCGTGTTCTCCTCCAGCAGATTTTCCTGACCCAGGGATTGAACCCAAGTCTCATGTCTCCTGCATTAGCAGTAAGGTTCTTTACCACTAGCACCGCCAGCACAAATCAAATCAAAGTAAATGCTACCAGGCAGACAGTGCTGCCTTCAGAAAGCTTACACTTCTGATCAGATGACAAGACAAAAACAGGAAACACCTGGAGATTCAGTAAGGTTTTGGTTCCAGAAAAACTACCTGGGACCTACATCTGTGAATTTTTTAAAGTTCGGTAACCTTTTAAAAAACAAAACAGAACTATTACTTAACCTCACTAAGAATTATTCCCTCATTTACATGGAAAAATGGAGCTGGAATCTACAAGCTAAGTTGAGAGAATAAGATAGCATACATAGTACACCTCTGTAAAGCATACGTTATTGAAGACTTAGTAAAAGATTAATCTCCTAGAATAAAAGCAGAGAAGGAAAGCTCCGGGAGGGTTCCACCTTTGTTCCCTATCAGAACACCCAGCACAGGAATTTGCATTGAGCTTATGCTCCAAATATTGGATGAAGAAGTAACAGTAAGACATTCTGAGATAGAATGCCTAAAGAGAGTCTTTGTGGCTACAAATACTACTGGAATTAGAGGAACGATTAACATGAGCTGGCCCAGCCAGAGAATGCAGCACCTTAACGAAAGCACATATTTATGTGCACATAAATTTACCAATTTATGTGACATGAGTTTGAGCAAACTCTGGGAGAAGTGAAGGACAGGGAAGCCTGGCATACTGCAGTCCATGGGGTTGTAAAGAGTCTGACACGACTCAGTGACTGAACAACAAAATTAGCAAAAGTCCTACTACACAGATTATCTCATCTGAGCCTCAAAGTAATCCTTATTTTAGAGATGAATAAACTCTAAAAAAATAAATTACCCACTGAGCACACAACTCAAATTTCTGTTTGCCCAACCCAGCCACAGAAGAACGAAAATAACTGGTTAAAAGAATGGAAATACCTCACAGCTCAGTGATCCCAGGGTCTCAGTAGGACAGTGAGTCACTGATGGCCACTCCTAAACTCAGGCCTTTTCTACAAAAAAATGCCAAAAATTTGCCTTGGGATTTCTTCTCTGGCTATTTAGAAAGATGAAAAATTAGGCCTTTTAGCCACCAGCTTCAGATATAAAAACAGCAGAGCTTAAATTCCCCTTTCTTGTGTGGCTGCGTAACCGAGATGGAGAGGAAGTGAGCAGAAGAGATGGTTTTCAATTCAAGGTTGACGGTGTCTGCATTTTAGTGAAGTTAACCTTAACTCAAAAATAAAATTTCCCTGCAAAATTTTCTGGGGGAAGACTCGTGACTGTGTTACTGTTCCTATTCACTTGTTAAATATCATGCTTTGTTGCAGTCTGGGATAATATATTTTATTTCTCTCTTCCAGAGGTTTCCATGTTATCGATGTATCAACCTTTACTACAGCGATCACAAAAACCATTACAACTTCCTTGCCTAAGTAAGAGAGGATAGTCTAAGTGGCTAAATGGACTTGGCAAAAGTATATAAAAATGACACTTCAAAGATTGTGATAAGAATTTAAATTGGGGGGCAGTTTGAATGAAAAATATCTAGGCCCTTTGCCCCAGCATTTCTACCTTAGAAATGAATCCTACAGAAATACTCCTACAAGTTTATTACAAAAGGATGCATGCTCAAATGCTCACTGCAGCAGTGTCTGACAGCCACTGTAAAGGGTAAGTTAGAGGAACATGCAAATACGTGGGGCAAATGCCCAAAATATATTAAGTGACAGAGAGCAAGCAGAATATGTATTATAATAACATCATTAGCATACATGTGAGGGAAAATGACAGCGTGTGTGTGAGTGCTTAGTTGCTCCGCTGCGTCCAACTCTTTGCGACCCCACGGACTGCAGCCCATCAGGTTCCTCTCTCCATGGGATTCTCCAGGCAAGAGTACTGGAGTGGGCTGCCTTCCCTTCTCCGCAGGATCTTTCCGACCCAGGGAACAAACCTGAGTCTCTTTCATTGCAGGTGGATTCTTTACCGTCAGAGCTACCAGGGAGGCCGGAAAAATGACAGCAATACACATCAAAATCGCAACAGTTGACTATGTGAAGTTGAATTAAGAGAATTTTCCCTTTGTAGTTCATTAGACATTTCTGTAATGGTTTTGATTTCTCTTATGTCTAGAGTCAAAAAGCTAATTTAAGATATATGTTTATGTCCTCTTTCATGTCCTTTCCTCTTTGCAGTCAAATGCTCCACTCCTGAGCTATTCCCCCACTATCTCTCTTTTTTACTCAGGAAACAGCCACCTGCATCATTACCTCTAGAAATAAACAGTGCCAGCTGCAGAGGTCTGCACTCTTTAGGGAATGACAGAATCGTGGTCAGAAAGGACAGAAAAGATTACCTACAATGTCTGCCAACAAACAGTACTCCAAGCCATAGGCTGATTAAATACATGCAGTGACCAAAACAATCACTATCTTCTGAAGCAGGCCTTGATGTAGTCTAGATTTGCTGTGACATTCCTAAAGATGACATTCAGGAATGGGCAACTGACTTGAACAATAATATTCACCACATGACAGGCTAAGCAGACAGAATCATTACCATATCCAAGAAAACTAACCTTGTTACTGATTATCTCCCGAGCAGCTCCCATTCAAATTTCCCCAACTGTCCCCTCAATGTCCTTTTAGCTTTTTCTAAGTCCAGTATCCAATCAAGGGGAAGGCAATGGCACCCCACCCCAGTACTCTTGCCTGGAAAATCCAATGGACGGAGGAGCCTGGTGGGCTGCAGTCCATAGGGTCGCTGAGAGTCGGACACGACTGAGCGACTTCACTTTCACTTTTCACTTTCATGCATTGGAGAAGGAAATGGCAACCCACTCCAGTATTCTTGCCTGGAGAATCCCAGGGATGGGGGAGCCCAGTGGGCTGCCGTCTGTGGGGTCGCACAGAGTCGGACACAACTGAAGCGACTTAGCAGCAGCAGCAGCAGCAGTATCCAATCAAGGGTTGCATGCAGCATTTGGTTGTCATAGCTCTTTGCTCATGCATGCTCAGTCACTAAATTGTGTCCAGCTCTTTGTGACCCCATGGGCTTGTAGCCCACCAGGTTCCTCTGTCCATGGGATTTTCCAGGCAAGAAGACTGGAGGGGGCTGCATTTCCTTCTCCACGGGATCTTCCGGAACCAGGGATCGAACCCATGTCTCCTACACTGGTAGGCAGCTTCTCTACCTCTGAGCCACCAGGGAAGCCCGCCGTAGCTCTTTAGTCTTTTTTAAACTAGATTAGACCCTTACATTTTGTTTTCTTTTGCTTCGTTTCTCTGTAATGACGTTGAAACTTTTGAAGATCACAGTCCAGCTGTTCTACAGTACGCCCCACAATCTGAATTTGCCTGATTATTTCCTCATGATTAGATTGAGGTTAAACATTTCTGGCAAGGATTCTACCTTGGCAATGGGTGTGTGCTTGCCGTTGCATTCGGTTGTCTAGTTACACTGAGTTATCTTCCTCTTCATTATGTCACTGTGGGTACCAGGAAAGCCATCGGTCAATAAATAAGATATTCAAAATAGTAAATAATGCCAAAAACAGCCTCAATGAATACCAGCTATTCCAGGCATAGTACCAGACATTTAAAAAAATATATATTATCTCATTTAAACCTCACAACAATCTTGTAAAGAAGCAGCGGTTCAAAGAGGTTAAGTTGCTTGTCCAGTGACACATATGTAGTGATAGGAAAAATGTACACTGGCACATGTGGACTCATTCTCACACACAAACCCCCACACACACATCAACATATGATCCCTGGGGTTCATGGTCTCCCTGAGGACCTTCCAGGGACAAGTTAAGAAGCCCTACCACTTAGACTAATCTTGAGAACTCCTAGCTAGCTTTCAAGAGCTGAATTCCTATGGAGAAGAAACTGAAAATAAATTATCTGTGGGCCACATAAAATTCTTCCACACTTGGAAATCTTCTTATTTGGAGATAGGCCACCTTTCCACCATAGCCAAGAAAATAGGGCAATGGCTCCATAAATTATTATAACATTCTGGTATTTGGCTTGTTTTTTCACTATTCTGCAACAAAATGAAAAAAAAATAAAGACAGTGTAGAGAATTTTTCACAATATATTTCTAATTTTAATTAGATTTCTATATAAAATATAATTTCTAAATATATTTCTAATTTTAAAATGATGGTCTTTCCACAAGCTTTGGTACTAAATATGTTTTATTTCATGAGATAAAATAAAGGAGGACATGTTTTTAAAAACATCTTTAACTATAGAAGAATAACTGTTGGCAAAATCTCACCCAATTTTATCTTAATTTTTTGTATTTTCACTTACCTATAAAAGTCTGAAACCCATTATTTATAGCATTCTATACAATCAAAATTATTTTTGAGAAATTAACTGGAATAAAGGAAATTCAGCCCCCAAAGAAATCAGGTCTGAAATAATTCTGAATTTTCCCTGAAAGTCATCCACAAAACATTTCAAAGGTCTCCTCAGCCTCAGGCCTCCTCATGTCAATGCATTTGTTAAAAGCGTTTTACATTTTATATTTGCATTACTAATTGCCCTCTTCCATGTGTTGATATTTCCTGCCTTTGATATACTCAATCGACAAACATTCAGTCAGTCCCCAGTTTGTGCAAGGCAGTCTATTAGATGCATAGGAACTCAGTCTGGAGAGGTGTTTCTTGCCTCCAAGTCTCAGGTCACCTACTACAGGTCACCCCCTTCTTCCCCCCACTCAGCTCCCAAAGAAGTATGAAAACTTCCCTTGGGACTGTCCTCTCCTAGCACTGCCAACAAACCTCCCTGTATGTGGTTATTTGTTGATATTCCTCTCCCTCACCTACATGAATTTTTCCAAAGCAAACACTGTCTTATTCAATGCTGTATTCCTAACACAGTGCACATGCAGTTGCCAGGGATCAGTATAAATTAGTGGAATAAATATATTTTACAGATGAGGAAACTAAAGCTCGCAAAAAGAATATGATGTGTCTAAAATCATAAAATAAGAAGTCGCTAGTCATAAAAAGCCTCACCAGAGGTTTCTTCTGTTCTACCATGATGCATTTATTCTACACACAGACAAAGTGAACTAGAGATTTTAGATGTCTTCATGGAACCTCAAACTCAGTATGTCCAAAAGTCCCTCCTCCTTGAAAAAACAAATAAAAATCTAGTCCCCATCCAATGACCTGGAGAAGGCAATGGCACCCCACTCCAGTACTCTGATGTGTATAAGAGACAGCTTTGGTACTAAATATGTTTTATTTCATGAGATAAAATAAAGGAGGACATGTTTTTAAAAACATCTTTAACTATAGAAGAATAACTGTTGGCAAAATCTCACCCAATTTTATCTTAATTTTTTGTATTTTCACTTACCTATAAAAGTCTGAAACCCATTATTTATAGCATTCTATACAATCAAAATTATTTTTGAGAAATTAACTGGAATAAAGGAAATTCAGCCCCCAAAGAAATCAGGTCTGAAATAATTCTGAATTTTCCCTGAAAGTCATCCACAAAACATTTCAAAGGTCTCCTCAGCCTCAGGCCTCCTCATGTCAATGCATTTGTTAAAAGCGTTTTACATTTTATATTTGCATTACTAATTGCCCTCTTCCATGTGTTGATATTTCCTGCCTTTGATATACTCAATCGACAAACATTCAGTCAGTCCCCAGTTTGTGCAAGGCAGTCTATTAGATGCATAGGAACTCAGTCTGGAGAGGTGTTTCTTGCCTCCAAGTCTCAGGTCACCTACTACAGGTCACCCCCTTCTTCCCCCCACTCAGCTCCCAAAGAAGTATGAAAACTTCCCTTGGGACTGTCCTCTCCTAGCACTGCCAACAAACCTCCCTGTATGTGGTTATTTGTTGATATTCCTCTCCCTCACCTACATGAATTTTTCCAAAGCAAACACTGTCTTATTCAATGCTGTATTCCTAACACAGTGCACATGCAGTTGCCAGGGATCAGTATAAATTAGTGGAATAAATATATTTTACAGATGAGGAAACTAAAGCTCGCAAAAAGAATATGATGTGTCTAAAATCATAAAATAAGAAGTCGCTAGTCATAAAAAGCCTCACCAGAGGTTTCTTCTGTTCTACCATGATGCATTTATTCTACACACAGACAAAGTGAACTAGAGATTTTAGATGTCTTCATGGAACCTCAAACTCAGTATGTCCAAAAGTCCCTCCTCCTTGAAAAAACAAATAAAAATCTAGTCCCCATCCAATGACCTGGAGAAGGCAATGGCACCCCACTCCAGTACTCTTGCCTGGAAAATCCCACGGATGGAGGAGCCTGGTAGGCTGCGGTCCATGGGTCACCAAGAGTTGGGCACGACTGAGTGACTTCACTTTCACTTTTCACTTTCACGCATTGGAGAAGGAAATGGCAACCCACTCCGGTGTTCTTGCCTGGAGAATCACAGGGACAGGGGAGCCTGGTGGGCTGCTGTCTATGGGGTCTCACAGAGTGACACGACTGAAGTGACTTAGCAGCATCCAATGACCTCTTTCTCTTGGAAGTGATATATCCAGTAGCTTAAGGAAAACTTAAGTCATCTTAACTCCATCTTTTCTCTAACCCCACACCCAATCTAGCCACAACTGTATCAACTATAGTCTTCAAATTTAGTGTCTCCCAATCTTTTCCCTTCTCTCCAAGCCCCCAGCCACCACCCTAGATCTAAGGCCACCACCATCCCACAGGAAGACTACAAAAATGACTTTCCACCTCATCTTGTATTCACTTTAGCTAATTCTCTCCAGTCTCTTCTCCAACGTAACAGCCAAGGTGATGTTTTTAATATCATCCTACCTGCATATGGAATTCATCTAGCTAATTAAAATCCTTCACTTAGGATAAAGACCAAATTCACCAGTGACTCAAAAAACTGCCCACTCTCTAGACTCTGTCCACCTATCCAGCTTCATTCTTCTTCATTCTGGACTCTCTCTCCTTGCTTCATGCCCATAAACTGTCTAACCCCCATAACTAACTTTTAAATTCTTATAGTCATCTATTTCCTTTGTACTTTGAACATGTAGTTCCCATGTTAGAAACCCTTTGTCCTCATCTTGGCACCTCCTGTTGCCATCCTAAATTACTTCCTCTCACTCTCCAAGTCTCTTGAAATGTCACTTCCTGTGGGAAGCCCTCCCTGATTCCTCCAGACAAGGGAAGCACACCAAGTTAATCACTCCTCTCCTAACCTTGCTGTACATCCCACTTTGGCAGGAGAATTCATCACACTTGCATTTGCTTCTCCATCGATTATCTCCCCTATCAGAACATAAATTACCTGATGGTGGTGGAAGTATCTCTTTTCACGGAGCCTGGCGGGTTGCAGTCCACGGGGTTGCAAAGTGGCAGACAGGGCTGAGCGACTGAGCCTGCACACATGCACGCGCATACACAGACACACACAGTCCTTAGACCACAGTGGTGGTGGTGGTTTAGTCGCTAAGTCATGTCCAACTCTTGCAACCCCATACCCTATAGCCTGCCAGGCTCTTCTGTCCATGGGATTCTCCAGGCAAGAATACTGGAGTGGATTGCCATTTTCTTCTACAGGGGATCTTCCCAACCCAAGAATTGAACCCAGGTCTCCTGCACTGCAGGCAGATTCTTTATCGACTGAGCTACAGGGAAGATCTAGCTGCTCTCAATATCTGTTGTCAGAAGGACAGGCTGGGGCCATATCACCAGGCCAAGGGACAAGGATCCTTAAATAAAGGGGCAAGGATCCTTATCCCTTTGCAAAGGATTTAAACAAAGGGAGAAAGAAATGCAGAGTTATTCAAGGTCACAGAGATAGCAGAAATGGTGCCAAAACTAACCTCCCATTCAGTTCATTTCTCCTCCCTAAAACAATAAAAAGCCTGGGTAGAAGAGGGAGCAGCTTAGAAGAAGAAAATTAGGAATGAAAAGATGGTGAGTGAGAGGTCTCAGGTGGTGAGTGAGAGAGCTTCTGAATCTGCCTGTCACACTAGTTGCCTCTGGATGGGCAGCAGTTAGACTTTTCCTGCCTAGAGGAGCATCTTACTACACAAACAACCACTCTCGCTTCCTTTGCCTTAATGGGGCGGTGGGTATAAAACAACAAACTTCTTTCATCCAAAGAAGAGAAGAAATGACAGGAAGAAAAGCAGTTACAGCTCCAAGCATCTTCAAAAAAAAACCCCAAATGGGCAGTGTGGTCACCTGGACCGGCTCCTCAGCAATCAACAGGGAGTAGAAAAGACTTAACTGCAACAGGGAAGGGCACGGGAGGAATAAATTAGGACGAAGCCCCTCAAAGTCTACTGATTCTTTGAGAATTAGGAGAACATTTTGTGTAGAGCATTTAAAAACCTTGCCAGGGGCTTCACTGGTGGCTCATTGGTAAATAATCCTCCTGCCAATGCAGGAGATACGGGTTCAATCCCCAGTCCGGGAATATACCACGTGTCGTGGAGCAACTAAACCCGTGTGCCGCATACTGTGCCTGTGTTCTAGAACCCGGGAGCCGCACCTACTGAAGCCCGCGCTCTGCAACAAGCGAAGCCGCTGCAACGAGAGGCCCGGGCACCACCACCAAGAGTAGCCCTCGCTCGCCACAACTAGGGAAAAGCCCTCGCAGCAACAAAGACCCAGCACAGCCAAAAATAAAGAAATAAATTAAATTATATTAAAAAAAAAAAAAAAAACTTGCTAATGCACCGGCAGCTCTTAAAACAGGTACCGATGAAAGGAAAAGTATTATGAGCTCAACTGGAACAGTTCACTGTCCTCGGGCTGCGGGGTCAAATTATATCCGTGAGAGAAGCCACAAACCAGGCCAAGGGGTTAGGTTCATTGCCATTCGTCCTACCAAGCACCAACTGCAAGAAGAAGAAAAGGCAAAGCCTCTTCAATGAGGCCTCAGTAGAATAAATATTTGAAGTCTCAACTACCCTGGATGTTCTGGGTGAGGCAGAGAAGGGATGGAAGGGTATCCAGAGCCTGGAAGGACTCAGAGAGAGAGATGTAATACACTGGTGATAGGGAGATTTTGAAACACAGAGGGGAAAATGAGAATTGCAAATTGAGAGACAGGGAGAGAAACTGGAAGAACTTCAAGAGACACAGAGGGGTGTGGAAAGGAAGACAGCGCGGAAGGGGTGTTCAGGAAAGCAGACAATAAGCAACAGAGGGCCACAGAGAGAAGCACAGTCAGGCAGACCATCTTTCCCCAAATCCCAAAGCTGCTCATTGCATTCCAATAAATCACTCTACTACAATGCCCATACAATGGACTGCCCTTTGCACTCAGTAACAAGCAGCATGTAATGAAGCATCACCCTGCTGCAACTTTGGAGACCTAAGGGACCTGAATTTGGAGACCTGAATTAAAAATGAACAAAATTGGTTCAGCAGCAGAAGATAACCAGTAATGACTTTTCCCCAGTGGCTGACTTGGCTCCGAAAAGGTTTGGCATTTTGGAGTTAAGCATAAAACACTCTGGCATTTCTCCCTTTGACATTCCAAGAGGGGGTGTGGTTGACCCCAGGTCCATTCATTTCAAAGGTTGTAGATCTCTCAGCTAAGACTGGCCCCATCTGTTCTGGAGTCAGCCAGCTGTTTATTCCAAAATGACATATTTATCGTACTAATCATCCTAGTAACTCTTACAAGAACAGAGCCAGTATCACATGGGTCAAAATACTCTCTGTCCTGTTAGACGTGTCAGTTTGCTTTAAAAAACAAAGCCAAAAAAGCTCTACATGCTTTTCGGTTTCCAAGTCCAGGATCACTCTTCCATGCCGTACCTTTCAGTAATGGCAAATGAAGGTTAACAGCGCTTCTAACTTTTCCTTTCCCTAATGCGTTAAAAATGAACCCTAATGATCCATTCTCCAAACCGTTATTTGCGACTGGTGACTGCCTCAGGAAAGGACAGCTCATTACGGTACCATTGTCAGTGGCAAGAAGCCTATTGCTCTGTAATTTAAAACATTCGCACAAGTACAAATCTGTCGGCTCCACTTCCAAACAATCCTGAAACCCTGCAGTTGGGAGAGGAAAAACACTCAACGAAAATGTTGCTTCCAGCAGCCTCAGAGAACCTTGCCCAGACACGTGAAATGTTTCTGACTGGCACGGAGTGCACCATTAAAGGACACTGTCACCTCAAATCGGCAGAAAAGGCGAGACAAACGACGTAGACACACACACACACAAAATAAAGCCCCACAAAACTTAACCTACTCAGAAGCACGCTCATCTTAAAAATGAATAGTGTGTGCTCGCCCAAGTGACACGAAATGTTCCAAAGTAGTGCGACCACATGAAATCACTGTCTCCATTTCTCCCCACGCATCACCCCCTTCCCACTCAAATCTCAGCACTCGGGCCGTATGTGACAGGACTGCAGTCTCCCACCACTGCCTTCCTCTGATTATTTTCCAAGAGCACTTCCCAACATCCTCCCCAACCCAGCTCCCTCTCCCAGTCTTCAAAAAGGTTGAGGGGAGTTGCGACTAGGGAATTGGCAAGCATCCGTCCTCTGGCGGGGGAAGGCTGCTGGAGTTGTTCTTTGCAGTGACCCAAATTGCAGAGAGCATTTCGCTTAGCAGCGCTTGCGAGCAACCTTCCCATCCTCCCGCCCCCATCTTACCAAAAGAAAGCCTTGAGAACTAAGCGGGAGGAATAACTTGGTAGAATCATTTGAATAAATCACTTCAACTCACCTGGTTTGGGATTTTTCNGACCCAAATTGCAGAGAGCATTTCGCTTAGCAGCGCTTGCGAGCAACCTTCCCATCCTCCCGCCCCCATCTTACCAAAAGAAAGCCTTGAGAACTAAGCGGGAGGAATAACTTGATAGAATCATTTGAATAAATCACTTCAACTCACCTGGTTTGGGATTTTTCTCCCCACCCCAGGCATAAACAGAAATGATGTGCGAATGAGTCACGCAAGCAATGAAGGGTGTTGCGATGTCCTAAGTCCAAGGGCTGAAGTCAGTCCTTGCCCTGGTGCTGCTGCTACGCTTAGCTCAGCTGGAGCGAGCGGCAATCGCAAGCCTAGCAGCAGCAGGGGGGTGGATAGATCGTAGCACAATGAATGCAGTGGGGGTTTTGCAATGACATCATCCCACTGTCCAAAAGGCCCCAATAGCCATGCTCAGGAGCAGTGCGTTCTGGGAATTGTAGTTCCTTCAAGGCCCGGCGGAACCGCCGGGCTATCCCCCGGAACTACAATGCCCAAAATGCGCCATGGTCGGACGCGCCCGGAGCGGGCGAAGGGAGCGAAGTGGCCAAGGCCGCCATGTTAGGGGTGCTGGAAAGATTCCGCGGAGCCGGCTGAGGTTTTAGGGTTTTTGCAATGACATCATCCCACTGTCCAAAAGGCCCCAATAGCCATGCTCAGGAGCAGTGCGTTCTGGGAATTGTAGTTCCTTCAAGGCCCGGCGGAACCGCCGGGCTATCCCCCGGAACTACAATGCCCAAAATGCGCCATGGTCGGACGCGCCCGGAGCGGGCGAAGGGAGCGAAGTGGCCAAGGCCGCCATGTTAGGGGTGCTGGAAAGATTCCGCGGAGCCGGCTGAGGTTTTAGGGAACGCGGGAGCCGAGTGGTGGTGCAGAGGGGACAGTGAGAAGGAGGACAAGTCGGTCGGTGAGCCTGGGTTCCGAACCTGGGCACCGAGGGATGGAGGCGGTGTCTGGGGCCGAGTAGGACGTGTCCGGCTGGTGGCGGCATGAGAGGCCGAGTGGGTATCAGCCTTACGGTCCTGCAGGAGTTGCGGAGGTCGCCAACGCCTCTTGCCCCGTGTTGTGACGACGGGATTGAAGGAGTCAGTTTACTTTTGGGCTCAGAGCATCAAATTGATCCGCTGACAGGATAGTAAGGAGCGGTTGTGTTTTTCCTCGGGGAGTGGGGTGCGCTGCGGGGATCCCGGGTGGCGACCCTCTAGCCTTTCGTCGCAGCCTTTAGCCTACGGAACTGGGCTGTCCTTCCCAGATGTTTGCTTTTTTTTAATTGTTTTGTCATTCTCCAGCCTTCCTTACTCCTTTCCCAAGATGTTGGATCCTCGTTGGTCTTTCATGCAGAAATGATTTGCAAAAGGTTCCAAAGATGCCGATGTTGAAAGGTAGCTAAGCTGTAAGGGAACGGCGCTTTGGCCCCGCAGTAAAGAAAACACAAAGTCCCTGTTTAAAATGACATCTTCATACTTGGCCAGCGAAGACAGGGAGACGTTAAAGGGGAATACTGACGATCGCCCTGTTGACGGCTGGAGATTGGTTCCTGAGTAAGAGGGTTCTTGAATAAACCTAGAGTGAATACTAAAATTACTGTCCAGACGGGATCTTCAGGACCATGGACCACCAACTTATTTTTAAAATACAATTAGTGTTTAATTTGTAGAACTCTATATACACCACTACTTTAGCAACTAATTTGCTTTCAAACTAAGTAGCTGAAACTAAAGTCATTGGTCTTTCAAGTTGTTTAGCCCAGTATCTCAAATGAACTATATTTATTTTTTCTCCAGTTGTGTTATTAATGCTGTGTGTGTGTTCTTTTTCAGAGTCTGTCTACATAATGAAAGGATGAGAAATTTTCTTTCTTCCTGAGGGTGTCAGAAGGTCTAAAAAGGCTGATATATTAGTGCTGTTTTTCTCCTTTCATTTTGCATATTATCCTGAAAACATAACATCACTTTGAGTCACTAGGGTTATGCACTTGTTAGGAGTTAAAATTATAGCTGATAAATGGATTATTGTATCAAGGAAAAACTAGGCAGAGTGATTATAAATGACAAAAACATGGTCAAAACATTTCTCAGATGTATGCAGATGATAATTACAAAAACAGTTTTATAAAGAATGATCTTACATACCGTCCTGTTTCTAGGAACAAGTCAGATGAATGGCTTTCATTTTTAAACAGGGGTAGTATGTGTTGGTCTCAGTTATGCATGAAGCTCATGGAGTTATTTGTTATTCAGAAATACCTTTACAAGTAATGTTGGTAAGTATAGGAAAAGAAACAAAATGTGTACTGTTTTCTTTGTGATCTATGTTTCTTTGTATAACTATAGACATGTTTTAACCTTAAGAGAGAGAAAATAGACTGAACAGATTTACATTTAGGCTTCCTTTCAAACTCATACAAATTATTTTTAGGAGTTGGTGATTCATGGGTGTTGTGTCTCATATGAACTTATCTTGTTCGTTTTGTAAAAGACTTCTTTATATAAGCAATAACCTCCTCAATTCAAGTTACTATTAAAAAAAAAAATTGTTGGGGGCGGGGGAACCCAGCAGATTTCTCCGAAACATTGTATGAGAGAAATGAGACCTGTATAATATAGTGATTTGTGTAATTTGTCATGTGTTTGGGTAGTTAGAAATTTTTTTCAGCCTTTTATCTAATGGGCATCAAGCCATAAAGAAATGAAATCTAGTTACTGTCTCAAAAAACAACTCCCTGACCCTTAACTTTTAGGAAAAAAATTATGTACTCTATGTACTCTGTTATCTCAAGACAAAATTAAGACGTTGATTTATATTTATAGATACCTCATTAAAGAATATTGAGTTAGTTGTTAGGTCAAGGGTTTTCTCAATAGGGTCAAGTGTGTGGATCACCTGTGGAACTCTAAATATGTGAAGCTATTTCCCACCCACTCACCGAGCTGAATTATTTTTGTTCAGGGTTGTCACCAGCTGTTGTATATCTTTAAAACACTATAGGTGAGTTTACAGCAGTAGGGTAGAGCAGCCTTCTACATCCCAGATTTGTAGCTTTTTGTGGTGTGTGACATGGGTAATAAAGTTTTGGCCAAGATTTTAGGTTTATTAATATATTCATAAATGAATTTTCAAGACGTGTAGATGACCTAAGGATTAATTTATGCATGGTAGGGGGGGCATCAATTTTACCCTAAGAATACCATAATATCCTGACTTCTTGAATATTTCTTTGAGTGAAATTTAGTCTAAGAAACTGATCACAAAAGACATTTGGCAATAAGCTCAGAGCTATGACAAACTTACGGTAAGTTATTCAGATAATTAAACTGAAGTATCTAGACAGAATCAACAAGATATTTGAATTTCTGAAAGTAATTTTTCTTTAACTCCTTGCTCTCAATCCTAATTTTTAAAAATTATTGATGATCTGTAGTATTCTTGGTATTTGGGTATATGATATATAAAGAGAATATCTTTTTTAGCTGCAAATTCCTTGACATTACTAAATTTGTGATCTTTACATTCAAAATCATGTAACATTCTTTTTATCCATATCTACTAAAGAATAAAGACAGAGAACAAATATATGAAAATTTTAAAGCAACACCAAGAGTCAAACACTTCGTGAGTCCTTTTATAAAAGGAGATCCTCTTAGAGGTGGTATGTGAAGACTGAATTTAGTGTTTTGGATAGTATTAATGGCCTGTCTGGGTTCCTGCTGCTTCAGTAGTCTGATCTGTTTTGAATGGCTTGCTAATTTATAGGAAATTTGTAACATTCTAAGTCTCAGGGATGATAGGGAAGATTAAACAAAGTTATGCAAAGCATTTAGTAGAGGACTTTGGAACATGTAAATTTGTTGTGGGTTTTTTTTTTTTTTTTTTTTTTTTTTAAAAAGTAGTCTCAAAGTACTTAGGACCCAAGGACAGGGATTACCTTAGATGAACTCTTCTCACAATTTGTTGGTAAGTCAAACTTGTATGACCAAATTCTTAACAAAGTATAGTTCCAGTTTAATAGAATTATGGTATAAGACAATTTTTTCAGCCCGTACCACGTAAGGAATGTAAAATTCCTGTTACTGTTTTCATGGTAATGCCTGGGGTAGTTGAAGTTGAAAAAATCACATAACAATAAAATTTTGTTTGTGTACTTGTATAGTTTGAAAAACCCTCAATTGGTCATGAAAATTAGGCCCTGTCTTCATTGAGAATCAGCGTAGTTAGTTAATTCTCTAAAAGGTGATGTCCCAAATTATGAAAAATGTTAGATTTGTTTCATGCTTGCAGAGATCTAAAATAATGCTTTGATATTTCAAGCTATGAGATTTGAGAGAGCAACTATCAGTTATATTGTCTGCCTTTCTTTATCTCTTCCAAAATAAAATCAGTTTTCTTAACCATTCTCAGAAATGAAATGCCAGCAATCCAAAGGTGATGTAAACCCCAGCAGTTACAGTAAGAATTATTTTAAGTTGGTCACAGAATTAAGACAAGAAAACTTAAGGGGGAAAATGAAAAACATTTTACCAAAATTACCATATTGGATAGCCTTATACTGAGTTAGATGTTTTCTACACCATTTATTTTTAAGTGGACACAGATGAGCATGTTATACAGGGTTCAGCATTTGGAGTTTCTCAGGAAGATGTTTAACTTTACTCTGGAAACTAATATTTCATATTTACACATTTTACTTTAACAGCATTCAGAAAACTGAAACATATGTTTTCTAGTCTTGTTTAGTTGACCCACTGTTGTTTTTGTAACAGGTTGATATAATTGTAGCTGCTGTGCCAGAAAAATGAGCCTTCCGTGATTTTTATTTCTCAGTTTTATTGGAGAAGGAAACGGCACCCCACTCCGGTGTTCTTGCCTGGAGAATCCCAGGGACAGGGGAGCCTGGTGGGCTGCCGTCTATGGGGTTGCACAGAGTCGGACACGACTGAAGTGACTTAGCAGCAGCAGCAGCAGTAGCAGTAGGATAATTTGGATAATTAAAGTGGCACTAGAACAACATTTCTTTGCAAGAATAAGTATATAAAGCTGAACTTAATCCAATATAAATATGTTCATGAATATAGCCACTTAAGGAAACTGCAGAGATGGTACAGTTTTAACCAATTATGTAAGTAGGTCCATATAATTCATAATTCAATTATGGACTCTTTATAGTACTGTTTTTGAACTTGCTGAAAGGGTAATCCTCAGTGAGTTCTGTCTTAAAACATTAGGAAATGTTCATCAAAATCATCTATTTACTCCTAAGCCACGGTTTGGTGAATTTGGCACATAGGTGCTTATAAATGGAATAGCCTGGGGACTTGAGTTACTCCACCTCCATAAGGTAAAGTTCAGAAACCATAAACCCTTGACATAATCTAAATGATCTTTTTTTTTCCCACCTTTGAGCCAAAATAAAACTCAGCTTTCCTCCTTCCTATTCCTGTACCATCAGACCATTAATACAGTATTAAGCAGAATCTTTCATAGTTTCTTGGCAGTTGTCCACATTGAACTGGAGAGCATTTATGCAATTGACTCAATGTTACTATATGTAGAGGCATTTCCTAGTGAATGTTTCATAGTCTTTGAAGACTGAAAAATTATAGAAAACGTTAACTTAAATGTTAAACATGCTGAAATAAAGCAGTTGCCTAAGTGGTAATGTATAAAAGTGTATTGCAAATAACAGTAATATAATAGAGCACTTTATTGCAATTGCTTAACTGCAACTAAGCAGCATCTTACATAAGTGTGATATAAAAGACCCGTCTTGGTCCTGTGCTATTTCAGTGGAATACTTTTCTAGTAATGGGATGCAAAAATTGATAATGTATTGAAAATTAAGTGCTGTTTTTGGTGATGAACTTTACATTTATTTATTTTACATTTGACAGTCTCAATGGAAGAATTCCATTTCAACTCTTGTCTTGTTTACTGTTGGTATCTTTAATGTTAGGCATTATGCCCTTTGAATTTCAGTCCCATGGCTGTTCTGTTTTCAGTATTCATGTTTGTGTCTTTCTAAAATTGTTTGCTTGTTTCTTGATAGTTCTGAGATGAACAGTTTTTGTTGCATCTCATCTGGCAATGTATTTGCCAAAGATGTGTCCTGGGTTTTCTTGTTTTCCAGATAAACTCTGCTCACTCATCTTCCTCATTCTTAGAACCTGTTTTGTATTTGTTGCTGTTTTGGGTTCTTGTATGGAAATTCTAAGATTTATGGAGTACTAAGAGGAAGCCAGATTTCAGGAGTTTGAAGGTTGAGTGAAGGGAAGGGGGAAAGAAGTAGGTACCATATGTATACAGCTTCTTTAAGAAGTTTGGGTCCAAAAGAGGTAAGAAATAGTTGTTTACAGAGGGAATGTGGGATTAAAAGAGAGTTTGTATTTAAATCGTCCTACTTAGAAGTCAAAATCACTTTCTATACTTCATGGCAGTCTGATTATTTCCCAAAGGAATCAAGACTTAAAAATTCTACCTGGCGCTGAAATCGGGCCAGGAGGAAAGGGGGAAGAGCTCTGAAGTACTTTTGTGATTTTTTTATCTTTTTTCCTACATGTTACTTGATGCTTTTCATTTGATTTAATTATTTTTCCTTCCCAGTTTTCAGTTGTTTCATTTAACCAAACTTGTACTCCAGGACTGGAGAAGGGCATGGCAACCCACTCCAGTATTCTTGCCTGGAGAATCCTCACAGACAGAGGAGCCTAGTGGGCTACAATCCATAGGGTTGTAGAGTCGGACACAACTGAAGTGACTGAGCTCGCACTCATGTACTCCAGGAATAGTGGTTTATATGATAGTTCCAAAAAAAGCATAGCAATGACCGTGAGCCTCAGCTTCTTTTGAAAAATGACATATTCCTTGGAGAAGGAAATGGCGACCCACTCTAGTATTCTTGCCTGGAAAAGTCCATGGACAGAGGAGCCTGGCAGGCTGCAGCCCATGGGATTACATGACTGAGCATGTGTGCATGAGGGTAGAGGGTGATGGGTTGGTAGCAATAAACTGGTAGAACTAAAAAAAAAAAAAAAGACATATTCTTATAAGTGATATCTGCCCTTTATATTCACATGCATGCTCTGTTGTGTCTAACTCTTTGCTACTCCATGGACTGTAGCCCAGTAGGCTTCTCTGTTCATGAGATTTTCCAGGCATTACTGGAATGGGTTGCCATTTCCTTCTCCAGGGGATCTCCCCAGCCCAGGGATTAAATCTGTGTCTCTGGCATTGCAGGTGGATTTTTTACCATTTAGCCACCTGGGAAGGCTGCCCTTTATACCTGTATCATTAATTCTTCCTAGCACTATTGCCTGGGATCCTCACAACCTCTTTTAGAAAAAAATGGTTGGTGCTCACTTGAACCAGGAGGTTAGACTTGAGCAGTACGTGTCTGTTTCTTGCCCAGCTATGATTTTATCATTATACATTACTTAGAGGAGGAGAAATCTAAGTCAAATTCTTTAGTGTCATTAAGCAAGGAAGGTATGATTGTGAAAATCCAGGAAAACATATATGGAGGGAAAAACAACTAATACTTTGGGGCAACCAGGCCCTACTCAAAAGGTGGTAAACCCAATTCTAAGTGACAGAAACTGAATTTTCAATAACCTGAACTCTCATTCAGTTATCCAGTAATGTAAATGAGCTCCTGTTTTCCTCTGGGAGTTTTAACTGGCAGAATAAATGGAAAGATGTCAGCGAAAGAGGAAAACAAGTAAGCCAGATAAGATTTTGCATAATCAAAAAATATAGAAGGTTGGTTACTTCTAGATTTTGGCACAGGAAAACAATATGTCCAAATGTTATCTCGCTGCTTTTCATGAGATTCACCAGAAGAAATGACCTGTGGTGTTTCCACGAAAAGACAAATGTGGTTACCCGTGAATTGCTGTCTGCTATGAGTTACTAGCCTCTGTACACCCAGCAAGATGCCCCATTTTAGGCTAAAACTTGACTGTTCAAGCTAATAACCTATTTTTAGCAGATTTAAGACTCTCACTCACCTCTTCAACCATCTGGAGAGAGGGAAAGTTAAAACAGTGTTAACAGAAACAGAATAATTGTTGGTTGTGGGCCCAGAGTTAGATTCAGAAAAGTTACTTGACACCCCTCTTTACTGCTGAGTTAATTATTTAAGGTGATTAGTTATTACTTTTTAATACTTGCTCAGTCTGCAAAGTTCACTTAAAGTGCATTTAACAGTTCAGATAACTGGAAAGCGGTTCCTCTGATAACACTGGCAGGACATGCTGTTAAAATATTTTTCTGCTGGTTGAGGTCTGTCACACTGTATTTGTTTATATTATTTTACATTATAAGCACTCAAAAGGCAGTGTAGGGTGGTGGCTTGGAGCGTAGTCTCAGAACCAGTCAGCATGAGTTGAAATCACACTTCTTCCCATTGGGTTGACTGAGCAAGTTGTTTAACCCTATGCCTCAGATTCATCTGTGCAGTGGGAATAGTACTTCTCTCATTGGGCTGCTATGAGAATTGAATGTATATGGAGATCACTATCAGCTGTAACGCAAAAACATGGTTTTTTGCAAATCTACTCATTAAGGATTCACTGTAAGTACTATCCTTCAAAAATTAAACCATTTTTAAGCATGAGTATGATTCTCTGCTTTAGATATTATAGGTTAATGTCCCATCAGTTTTGACTTTACCAAATACCTAGTTTAATAACTGAAGCTTTATGTAAATATGTATAACATAAATGTGATGTTTATACCATAATTTACTATTAACTTAGGGACTCTGCCACTGACAGTTTAAAGATCAAGTAAGGAAAGTGTTGTCTAAAATAAAACCATTTTCAGGGTTTGGTCTGCAAATACTTTAAGTGAGTTCAAGCTTTATGGTCCACTTTTAAGAATATTAGGTCTGTAAGAAGTTCCAACAGAGAAGGCAATGGCAACCCACTCCAGTACTCTTGCCTGGAGAATCCCAGGGACGGGGGAGTCTGGTGGGCTGCCGTCTATGGGGTTGCACAGAGTCCGACACGACTGAAGCGACTTAGCAGCAGCAGCAGCAAGAGGTTCCAAATGGATGGCTTGAAAGAATTGCCTTCAAGTCAGGAGTGGCTACTGGATTCCCAAACTAATAGACTATTGAGTAAGGTATCTCAGCTTAGGCAAATTAACTGTTAAATCTGTTGCCTTATCTTTAAAAACAGGCTAACCTGGAAAACCAAATCATTTTCTGTTGTATTAATTCTGCAGTGTAGTCTAGAGGCTTTAGCAACAGACTCTCCTGGGATACATGTCAAAAAATGCAGATTCTAGTGTCCCTATGTAGATATTTTGCTTCTGGGGATCTTTATTTACTTTTTTTTTTTTTTTTTAAGGGGGAAGAGCTCTGAAGTACTTTTGTGATTTTTTTATCTTTTTTCCTACATGTTACTTGATGCTTTTCATTTGATTTAATTATTTTTCCTTCCCAGTTTTCAGTTGTTTCATTTAACCAAACTTGTACTCCAGGACTGGAGAAGGGCATGGCAACCCACTCCAGTATTCTTGCCTGGAGAATCCTCACAGACAGAGGAGCCTAGTGGGCTACAATCCATAGGGTTGTAGAGTCGGACACAACTGAAGTGACTGAGCTCGCACTCATGTACTCCAGGAATAGTGGTTTATATGATAGTTCCAAAAAAAGCATAGCAATGACCGTGAGCCTCAGCTTCTTTTGAAAAATGACATATTCCTTGGAGAAGGAAATGGCGACCCACTCTAGTATTCTTGCCTGGAAAAGTCCATGGACAGAGGAGCCTGGCAGGCTGCAGCCCATGGGATTACATGACTGAGCATGTGTGCATGAGGGTGGAGGGTGATGGGTTGGTAGCAATAAACTGGTAGAACTAAAAAAAAAATAAAAGACATATTCTTATAAGTGATATCTGCCCTTTATATTCACATGCATGCTCTGTTGTGTCTAACTCTTTGCTACTCCATGGACTGTAGCCCAGTAGGCTTCTCTGTTCATGAGATTTTCCAGGCATTACTGGAATGGGTTGCCATTTCCTTCTCCAGGGGATCTCCCCAGCCCAGGGATTAAATCTGTGTCTCTGGCATTGCAGGTGGATTTTTTACCATTTAGCCACCTGGGAAGGCTGCCCTTTATACCTGTATCATTAATTCTTCCTAGCACTATTGCCTGGGATCCTCACAACCTCTTTTAGAAAAAAATGGTTGGTGCTCACTTGAACCAGGAGGTTAGACTTGAGCAGTACGTGTCTGTTTCTTGCCCAGCTATGATTTTATCATTATACATTACTTAGAGGAGGAGAAATCTAAGTCAAATTCTTTAGTGTCATTAAGCAAGGAAGGTATGATTGTGAAAATCCAGGAAAACATATATGGAGGGAAAAACAACTAATACTTTGGGGCAACCAGGCCCTACTCAAAAGGTGGTAAACCCAATTCTAAGTGACAGAAACTGAATTTTCAATAACCTGAACTCTCATTCAGTTATCCAGTAATGTAAATGAGCTCCTGTTTTCCTCTGGGAGTTTTAACTGGCAGAATAAATGGAAAGATGTCAGCGAAAGAGGAAAACAAGTAAGCCAGATAAGATTTTGCATAATCAAAAAATATAGAAGGTTGGTTACTTCTAGATTTTGGCACAGGAAAACAATATGTCCAAATGTTATCTCGCTGCTTTTCATGAGATTCACCAGAAGAAATGACCTGTGGTGTTTCCACGAAAAGACAAATGTGGTTACCCGTGAATTGCTGTCTGCTATGAGTTACTAGCCTCTGTACACCCAGCAAGATGCCCCATTTTAGGCTAAAACTTGACTGTTCAAGCTAATAACCTATTTTTAGCAGATTTAAGACTCTCACTCACCTCTTCAACCATCTGGAGAGAGGGAAAGTTAAAACAGTGTTAACAGAAACAGAATAATTGTTGGTTGTGGGCCCAGAGTTAGATTCAGAAAAGTTACTTGACACCCCTCTTTACTGCTGAGTTAATTATTTAAGGTGATTAGTTATTACTTTTTAATACTTGCTCAGTCTGCAAAGTTCACTTAAAGTGCATTTAACAGTTCAGATAACTGGAAAGCGGTTCCTCTGATAACACTGGCAGGACATGCTGTTAAAATATTTTTCTGCTGGTTGAGGTCTGTCACACTGTATTTGTTTATATTATTTTACATTATAAGCACTCAAAAGGCAGTGTAGGGTGGTGGCTTGGAGCGTAGTCTCAGAACCAGTCAGCATGAGTTGAAATCACACTTCTTCCCATTGGGTTGACTGAGCAAGTTGTTTAACCCTATGCCTCAGATTCATCTGTGCAGTGGGAATAGTACTTCTCTCATTGGGCTGCTATGAGAATTGAATGTATATGGAGATCACTATCAGCTGTAACGCAAAAACATGGTTTTTTGCAAATCTACTCATTAAGGATTCACTGTAAGTACTATCCTTCAAAAATTAAACCATTTTTAAGCATGAGTATGATTCTCTGCTTTAGATATTATAGGTTAATGTCCCATCAGTTTTGACTTTACCAAATACCTAGTTTAATAACTGAAACTTTATGTAAATATGTATAACATAAATGTGATGTTTATACCATAATTTACTATTAACTTAGGGACTCTGCCACTGACAGTTTAAAGATCAAGTAAGGAAAGTGTTGTCTAAAATAAAACCATTTTCAGGGTTTGGTCTGCAAATACTTTAAGTGAGTTCAAGCTTTATGGTCCACTTTTAAGAATATTAGGTCTGTAAGAAGTTCCAACAGAGAAGGCAATGGCAACCCACTCCAGTACTCTTGCCTGGAGAATCCCAGGGACGGGGGAGTCTGGTGGGCTGCCGTCTATGGGGTTGCACAGAGTCCGACACGACTGAAGCGACTTAGCAGCAGCAGCAGCAAGAGGTTCCAAATGGATGGCTTGAAAGAATTGCCTTCAAGTCAGGAGTGGCTACTGGATTCCCAAACTAATAGACTATTGAGTAAGGTATCTCAGCTTAGGCAAATTAACTGTTAAATCTGTTGCCTTATCTTTAAAAACAGGCTAACCTGGAAAACCAAATCATTTTCTGTTGTATTAATTCTGCAGTGTAGTCTAGAGGCTTTAGCAACAGACTCTCCTGGGATACATGTCAAAAAATGCAGATTCTAGTGTCCCTATGTAGATATTTTGCTTCTGGGGATCTTTATTTACTTTTTTTTTTTTTTTTGACCACACCTCATGACATGTGGGTTATTAGTCTGCTGTGGGTGCTCAGGAACTTCAGTCATGTCTGACTGCGACCCCATGGACTGTAAGCCCACCAGGCTCCGCTGTCCGTGGAATTCTGCAGGTAGTTGGAGTGAGTTGTCATATCCTCCTCCTGGGGATCTTCCCAACCCACCGATTGAATTCCCCACCCACCGATTGAACCTGTGTCTCCTGCGTTGCAGGTGGATTCTTGACCACTGAGCTACCAGGGAACCCCTTTTTGTCCCCTGACCAGGGATCAAACCCACACCCCAGCAGTGGAAGCACGGAGTCTTAACCGCTAGCCCACCAGGGAAGTCCCTAGGAATCTATTTTTAATGAACTCACCTCTTCACCTAGTTCTACTTGAAAGCACCAAGGTAAAACAGCTTGCTAAAATCAGGCCTCAATACACTTTCTCCCCCTTCCTCATTTTTGTGTTCTTTCTATTGTGCTCAGTACTTCTTGCTGCAGTTCCAAGACACAGAGCAAAAACTTGGAAAATCTTTTATTTGTAGTTATATTCAATAAAGAATATAATTCGACCACAGCACATATTGCTTAAATTGGGTGTATAATAAAGTATTTTAGGGAAATGCATGAATTATATGATCCATCCCGGTATCTAAAGCATTTGATTAAAAGACTTTGAAAAAAAAGAAGTGTTCAATAGCTCAGTCGTGTCTGACTCTGCAAGCCCATAGGCTGCAGCACACCAGGCTTCCCTGTCAATCAACTCCAGAATTTGCTCAAACTCATGTCCCTTGAGTCAGTGATGCCACCCAACTACGTCATCCTCTGTTGTCCCCTTCTCTTGCCTTCAGTCTTTCCCAGCATCAGGATCTTCTCAAATGAGTCAGTTCTTTGCATCAGGTGGCCAAAGTATTGGAGTTTCAGCTTCAGTATCAGTCTTTCCAATGAATATTCAGGACTGATTTCCTTGAGGATTGACTGGTTTGGCCTCCTTGCAGTCCAAGGGACTCTCGAGGCTTCTCCAACACCACGGTTTAAAAGCATCAATTCTTAGGAGGAGCCTGGTAGGCTGCAGTCCATGGGATCGCTAGGAGTCGGACACGACTGAGCAACTTCACTTTCACTTTTCACTTTCATGCATTGGAGAAGGAAATGGCAACCCACTCCAGTGTTCTTGCCTGGAGAATCCCAGGGACCGGGGAGCCTGGTGGGCTGCCGTCTCTGGGGTCGCACAGTCGGACACGACTGAAGCGACTTAGCAGCAGCAGCAGCAGCTTTCATTATACTCTAACTCTCACATCCATACATGACAACTGGAAAAACCATAGCTTTGACTAGACAGACCTTTGTTGGCAAGTGATGTCTTTGCTTTTTAATATGTTGTCTAGGTTGGTCATAGCTTTTCTTGTAAGGAGCAAGCATCTTTTAATTTCATGGCTGCAGTCACCATCTGCAGTGATTTTGAAGCCCAAGAAAATAAACCCACTGTTTTTCCCTATCTGTTTGCCATGAAGTGATGGGACCAGATGCCATCATCTTTGTTTTTTGAATGATCTAAGCCAACTTTTTCACTTTCATTGAGAGGTTCTTTACTTCCTCTTTGATTTCTGCCATAAGGGTGGTGTCATCTGCATATCTAAGGTTATTGAAATTTCTTCCAGCAGTCTTGATTCCAGCTTGCACTTCATCCAGCCTGGCATTTCACATGAGGTACTCTGCATACAAGTTATATAACAAGGGTGACAAAATACAGCCTTGACCTACTTGCTTTCCCTATTTGGATCAAGTCCGTTGTTCCACGTCCAGTTCTAACTGGTGCTTCTTGACCTGCATACAGATTTCTCAGGAGAAGATCTGTGCCTGAAGAACTATGGATGGAGTTTCATGACATTTGTACAGGAGGCGACGATCAAACCATCCCCAAGAAAAAGGCAAAATGGTTGTCTGATGAGGTCTTACAAATAGCTGTGAAAAGAAGAGAGGTTAAAGGCAAAGGAGAAAAGGAAAGATATATGCATCTGAATGCAGAGTTCCAAAGAATAGCAAGGAGAAATAAGAAAGCCTTCCTCGGTGATCAGTGCAAATAAATAGAGGAAAACAATAGAATGAAAAAGACTAGAGATAGTTTCAAGGAACTTAGAGATACCAAGTGAACATTTCATGCAAAGATGGGCACAATAAAGGACAGAAATGGTATGAACCTAACAAGCAGAAGATATTAAGAAGAGGTGGCAAGAATACACAGAACTCTACAAGAAAGATTGCAACCCAGGTAACCACGATGGTGTGATCATTCACCTAGAGCCAGACTTCCCAGAATGCGAAGTCAAGTAGACCTTAGCATCACTACGAACAAAGCTAGTAGAAATGATCGAATTCCAGTTGAGCTATTTTAAATCCTAAAATGATGCTGTAAAAGTGCTGCACTCAGTATGCCAGCAAATTTGGAAAACTCAGCAGTGGCCACAGGACTGGAAAAGGTCAGTTTTCATTCCAATCCCAAAGAAAGGCAATGCCAAAGAATGCTCAAACTACCGCACAATTGCACTCATCTCACACGCTAGTAAAGTAATGCTCAAAATTCTCCAAACCAGGCTTCAATAGTACATGAACTGTGAACTTCCAGATGTTCAAGCAGGATTTAAAAGCAGAGGAACCAGAGATCAAATTGCCAACATCCATTGGATCATAGAAAAAGCAAGAAGAGTTCCAGAAAAACATTGACTATGCCAAAGCTTTTGACTGTGAATCACAACAAACTGGAAAATTCTTAAGAAGCCTTATAGTAGGGTATTCTAGGCATCTAGAATGGGGAAATGGGGGTATTATTTCAGCCAATTCCATTTATTTTGTTCTATATGTACATATTGATAGTTACCAAGTAAAAAAGGCTGTGAAGGTACAAAAGCAACAAACTTTGAGACCATTGAAGTGAAAGTGTTAGTCACTGTTGGTTCCAAATCTTTGGGATCCCATAGACTGTCTGCTAGACTCCTCTGCCCATGAAATTCTCCAGGCAAGAATACTGGAATGGGTTGCCATTCCCTTCTCCAGAGGATCTTCACGATCTAGGGACTCCTAGAACCCAGGTCTGCATTGCAGGCAGATTCTTTACCGTCTAAGCCACCAGACTCAAACTTTTACCCTCATGTACACCTTGGTCATGGCAGCCTGGTGTGCTACAGTCCATGGGGTCTCAACGAGTCTGATATGACTGAGAGACTGAACTGAAACCCTTAGTCAATCTAATGAAATCTATGGATCACTTTTCCAAAAAGTTTTTAAAAAGCATAAAGTGCAGGGTATAGCATAATAAAAGGATACAATAATACTGAAGTGAACACAAATTTTTTAAATTTTGGACATAGCCACATATATAAATAAATACAAACCAGTTAACAAGCTCTAGGGACTTTCATGCCGATCCAGTGGCTAAAAATTTAAGCTCCCAGTGCAGGGGGCTCAGGTTCAACTCATGGTCTAGAAGCTAGATCCTGCATACCACAACCAAGACCTGGCACAGCTAAATAATTTTTTTAAAGCTCAAGCAAGTTGTCTGTACAGTTGTAACAGGAAAATAATCAGACTTCAGCTATGACAGTCATATTTACTCCTAATACTATTGTAGTCTGTTACCTACATTCAAGTTTTATTAGAAGTTATTGAAAATAGAAATGTAATATTTCCCTATCCAAGTTCATGGAACCCCAAATTCTATTAACCTGTGATTAAGAACCCTGGCTAAACTTTTTAGATAGGAACATACTTTTTTCACTGTTATATTCAAGACCTGATTAAGATCATTTTAGAGACCCAAGCTCTGAAAAACTTATGATCCCTTCATATAATTCTAGACACTGATCAGACATTTCAATATTAACCTACCTCCAACTACGGAAATTTAAAATACCCCCTTTCCCTTATATATTCAATAAGTGAATCAAGGGATTTTTTTTCCCCTTCCCAACAGCAAGCTAGTACTGCCATAAAGTATACATAAAGTATATGTTTAGCTCCCATTTTTCCCTTCCCTGATGATGCAGACAGTAAAGAACCCACCTGCAATGCAGGAGACCTGGGTTCAATCCCTGGGTCAGGAAGAACCCCTGGAGAAGGGAATGGCAACCCACTCCAGTAATCTTGCCTAGAGAATTTCATGCACAGAAGAGCCTGATGGGCTACAGTCCATGGAGTCGCAAAGAGTCAAGACACGACTGAACAACTAACACAATTTTTATTCAATAGCACTTAGGGCAGAAGTCACCACATGTTATAATTAAGAGAGAAATCTGTCCAGGGTTACCCATTAACAAGTAGAAACTGAAAATAAAACCCAGGTTTGTTTGACATTTGAAATGTACACAGGAACTGCTATTAATATCTTGCTTTTAGGTGAAACTAAATGTTGGAGACCTCAGTATCTCCCATTTGGCCAAGACTACAAATGTATTGTTTACCTACATTTCCTGAAGAGGTAGAACAACCATGTGACACCAAGCCCTCTTGATGACAAAACAGAAGTTCCTTAACTCTTTAAATCACATTTTTTAAAACTCATTTGAAAGCATTTTTAAAACGTTATAGGTAATCTATGGTTTATGCTGTAGTAAACTTGACTTCGTTTTCACAAAGTCAAGATTATGTAAAAGATTGCTTAATCTTTTACATAATAATTGACAAATCACCTTTTGTAACGTGATTCTAGCTCATGAATAGATTTTAGCTCCTGAAGTAGACTGTTACAGTGAAGGAAATAGAATATTGTTTATGAAACCCTAGATGACCTGGACAGGAGACTGAATTGGAATCCTTAATTCCCAGAGCAAAGAGAGCCTTGACATTTAACAATAAAAATATTAATAGCTGAACTTTATATCATGTGTTTAATGTCATGATCATAAAGCCATTACTGTAACACTTAAGTTTATCTTCTAGAGGAAACTAATGACTTAGTTTTTATTGACATTATTGTTTTCCTTCAGGACCTGATTTTTAATAGATTCCAAGATGATGCAGTTTTGTCAAAGGATGCTGCATCCTCAGTTTCATTTTAAAAACTGCAATTAGGTAAAAACATTTTTAGATAGACTATCTCCATCTGGTCTCTTTCTGTCACCCAGGTTTTTCACCAACCACAGCTCCATGAAAAGACATTGACATGTCTCCTGTTACACACTATACACGAATGCTCATTATAGAACATTAGAATGAGTTCATTATCAGTCTGTATGAAAATCTTTCCCTACCTTCTATCTCTTTTATTTCCCATTTATGTCTTTGTATTGCTAACTATATTGAGGGTACATGACCATTGGGTTTTAAAGTTCTTTGAGAGCAGAAACTATATACCATATTTATTTTCACATTTCCTTTGTACTTAAAACAAGACTTGTTTTTTCAGCAGATATTCATTGAGTAACCACTAGGTGTCAGATATACTAGGTAGATTCTGGAGACACCAGGGTAACTGAACAGGGACATTTCTTTTTTTGTTTGTTTTTGAAGATTTTATTTTTTAATTTTTATTTTATTTTTTTTTTTACTTTACAATATTGTATTGGTTTTGCCATACATCAACATGAATCCTCCACGAGTGTACACGTGTTCCCAATCCTGAACCCTCCTCCCACCTCCCTCCCCATATCATCCCTCTGGGTCATCCCAGTGCACCAGCCCCAAGCATCCTGAACAAGGACATTTCATTTGGAGTTCTAACAGTTTTGTGTAGGAGAGGTGGAAAAATAGATCTGTAAGTCAAAAAAACTGCAATATAATACAGTGGAATAGATGATTTCCTAGTTTAAGAATTCTTAAAATCATTTCCCAAAATATCTCAATAAGTCTGACTCTAAATTTCCACCACCGGAATGTAATAAGACCAGAATTGCACTGTGGTTGCCTCTGGGCAGAAAGATTAAAGGATGTTGATGGATATGAAATCATTTTTCCATTCCTCTTTTTAAACTTTAAAAAAAATTTTTTACATGGTATGATTCACTCCTTTTTATGTAAAATTCTACAGGTTTTGACAAATGCGTAGTCATGTAATCACAATCAAGGTACAAAACAGTTCCATCACCCCCCAAAATTCTCTCGTGCTGCCCTTTTTATTTGTTGTGTTGTTCAGCCGCTCAGTCATGTCCAACTATTTTGCTACCCCAGTGAGCTGCAGCACGCCAGTCTTCCCTGTCCTTCACCATCTCCAGGACTTTGCTCAAACTCTTGTACATTGAGTCAGTGATGCCATCCAACCATCTTGTCTTATGTCGTCCCCTTCTCCTCCTGCCTTCAATCTTTCCCAGCATCAAAGTATTTTCTAATGAGTCAGCTTTTCACATCAGGTGGCCAAAGTATTGGAGCTTCAGCCTCAGCATTAATCCTTCTAATGTATATTCAGGATTGATTTCCTCTAGGATTGACTGGTTTCATCTCTTTGCAGTCCAAGGGACTCTTAAGAGTCTTCTCCAACACCACAGTTCAAAAGCATCAATTCTTCAGTGTTCACCTTTCTTTATAGTCCAGCTCTCACATTCATACATGACTACTGAAAAAAAAAAATAGCTTTGACTAGATGAACCTTTGTGGGCAAAGTAATGTCTCTGCTTTTTAATACACTGCCCTTTTTATAGTTCGTGATAATTTTATATTTCAAAAATTAATGGTTGCATGTTCTATGTATACCTATTTCTATTTCAACAAAGTGTGCCTTTTGAGACAGTACCTTTTTTCTTAAGCCTCTTTAGAAATATAGATATCCAGGGAGGGGCTGAATCATTAGCCATTGTTAGTCATCACCGTGATGGAGCTGTTGAAAGGATTTAGAACTAAGAAAAGGTATTGGAGAAGGAAATGGCAACCCACTCCAGTGTTCTTGCCTGGAGAATCCCAGGGACGAGGGAGCCTGGTGGGCTGCCGTCTATGGGGTCGCACAGAGTCGGACACGACTGAAGCGACTTAGCAGCAGCAGCAAAGGGTGTATGGTGTATGTAGAGTGTGTGTCTTAGGCTAGAAAGAGGATAGGGGTTGGCGGGTAGAACTGGAGATTAGGGCCTGAATAAAACAGTGTACATGAAAGGGTAGATATGGGTACTGTGTTCATATTAGTATAAGGGCCCTGGGTATCAAAAATAGGAAACACCAACTAAAGAGAGGAGCCCTGAAGAAGAGCTCTTCATGTGAAGATTGAGTGTCTATCTGGAGCTACAGAAGTGGGATTCTAGAACTGATTCTGTGACTAACCTGCTCTCAAAAAATTACATCCCCTTTCTGGGCCTCAGTTTCATCATTTATGAAAAGTAAATATATTCTAAAGTCCATTTCCGTTTTCTTCAACTAGAAACAAACTCTCATGTTTGTGTGTGTGTTCCGATTTTCTGTCCTCCAATTACAACTGAAAAACACATCTGTAGATAACAATAACCAAACTAGCAAGCCTTATAGTCCTCTAAAGTTTCATGCAGTTTGATGTCATAGGCTGCAGAGCAAAATTAAGGTTGGTCTGAATTGGGCTTCAGTGACACAGCTCTGCGCCTCAGTCTTCTCATTTATAGAATGACTGTGTATACTCTTAAGGTTCCCTGTAGTTCTCACATTTTATGACCATGAAATCTTAAAACGTACCAGTGTTACTTTTGTTCTCACTGTCTCTGGGTTTGCACCTGTTCTGACATTGAGTTTTGTAATTTTAGTGAGCCACTATTTACTCAGTGCCTTCTATGTACCATGACTTTTAATGTAGGGTATTTTCCTACTTTAAGGATTTTTATAGTACTGCTGACTTTTATACCTTTACAGGTATGGGAAAATCACACCATGCCTCCCCCTCTCATCCTGGATAACATATTCCAAGATATGCAAGATCTCATTTCAATGAATATTAGAAGTAGTGCTAGACAGGAGGAAAGAAAAGGGAAGATGTATATTGCTCTAACATGATGAAGGGAAAGGAACTAACAGTTGAGGGTCAACAGTTGTGTACATCAAAGTGGTATATTGTCACCCTACTTATTTAACTTACATGTAGACTGCTGCTGCTGCTAAGTCGCTTCAGTCGTGTCCGACTCTGTGCGACCCCATAGACAGCAGCCCACCAGGCTCTGCCGTCCCTGGGATTCTCCAGCAAGAACACTGGAGTGGGTTGCCATTTCCTTCTTCAATGCATGAAAGTGAAAAGTGAAAGTGAAGTCGCTCAGTTGTGTCTGACTCTTCACGACCCCATGACTACCAGGTTCCTCTGTCCATGGGATTTTCCAGGCAAGAGTACTGGAGTGGGTTGCCATTGCCTTCTCCATATATGTAGACTCAGTTCAGTTCAGTCGCTTAATCGTGTCCGACTCTTTGCGACCCCATGAATCACAGCACGCCAGGCCTCCCTGTTCATCACCATCTCCTGGAGTTCACTCAGACTCACATCCATCGAGTCAGTGATGCCATCCAGCCATCTCATCCTCGGTCGTCCCCTTCTTCTCCTGCCCCCAATCCCTCCCAGCATCAGAGTCTTTTCCAATGAGTCAACTCTTCGCATGAGGTGGCCAAAGTACTGGAGTTTCAGCTTTAGCATCATTCCTTCCAAAGAAATCCCAGGG
>SJYT01069096.1:142270-182285 GCA_006410635.1 Cephalophus harveyi | reverse complement strand
CTCTTGAGAGTCCCTTGGACTGCAAAGAGGTCAAACCAGTCGATCCTCAAGGAAATCAGTCCTGAATATTCACTGGAAGGACATGCTGAAGCTGAAGCTCTGATATTTTGGCCACTTGATGTGAAAAACTGACTCATTACAAAAGACCCTGATGCTGGGAAAACTTGAAGGCAGGAGAAGAAGGGGATAACAGAGAATGAGATGGTTGGATGACATCACCAACTCAATGGATATGAGTTTGAGCAAGGCTCGGGAGTTGGTGACGGACAGGGTGAATTGGCATGCTGCAGTCCATGGGATCGCAGAGTCAGACATGACTGAGCGACTGAACTGAACTGATGTGTTAGGCATTTTGTACACGTCTATCTTTAGATCAGGGTTTCCCAGGTGGCTCAGTGGTAAACAATTCACCTGCCAATGCAAGAGACACGGGTTTGAGTCCTGGGTCAGGAAGATCGCCTGGAAGAGGAAATCGTAATGCACTCTAGTATTCTTGCCTGGAGAATTCCATGGATAGAAGAGCTTGGAGGCCTCAGTCCATGGGGTCGCAAAGACTCGGACATGATTAGAGAGTGTGTGCCACACACGCATACCAGTTCAGAAACCCACTTAAAACACTTAGGCCAGTGTTTTTATCTGGATAGAGAAACATGATGAAAAAATTTTCCTTGTCTCATAGTGGAGAAGAATGATGTGTAAAAATTCCACATATGGAATGATAACTACCCTCATAAAGTTGTGAGGATCAAATTGCTTAAAGGAAAACGGGATGCCTTGTAAACTATAAAGTTTTCTAAACACATCTAGCCCCTACCTTTATATAGAGTCCTCAGGGCCTCTCACAGTCTAACTAGAGAAACTGTTTGGATACTTACCTAATCTCCGATAGTGTCCCCCCTTTTACATATGAGAGTAGGACTGCACCCAGGCTTGTCAAGTAGAAACTTGAATTGTTTACTAGTAAAACTGGAAACCTGGGGCCAAACTGTGGTGGAGGTAATGAAGATAATGTAAACAGCAGGGAGGGAACACACCTCCACCCATCAACAGAAAATTGGATTAAAGATTTACTGAGCATGGCCCCGCCCATTAGAACAAGACCCAGTATCCCCCTCAGTCAGTCTATCCCATCAGGAAGCTTTTAAAAGCCTCTTATCCTTCTCTATCAGAAGGCAGACAGACTGAAAACCACCATCACAGAAAACTAACCAATCTAATCATGTGGACCACAGCCTTGTCTAACAATAAAACTATGAGCCATGCCTTGTAGGGCCCCCCAAGACACACAGGTTATGGTGGAGAGTTCTGACAAAATGTTGTCCACCAGAGAAAGGAATGGCAAACCACTTCAGTATTCCTGCCTTGAGAACCCCATGAACAGTATGAAAAGGCAAAAAGATAGGACACTGAAAGATGAACTCCCCAGGCCGGTAGGTGCCCAGTATGCTACTGGAGATCAGTGGAGAAATAATTCCAGAAAGAATGAAGAGATGGAGCCAAAGCAAAAGCAACACTCAGCTGTGGTTGTGACGTGATGGAAGCAAAGTCTGATGCTGAAAAGAGCAATATTGCATAGGAACCTGGAGTGTTAGGTCCATGAATCAGGGAAAATTGGAAGTGGTCAAACAGGAGATGGCAAGAGGGAACATCAACATTCTAGGAATCAACGAACTAAAATGGAGTAGAATGGGTGGATTTAACTTAGATGACCATTATATCTACTACTGTGGGCAAGAATCCCTTAGAACATCATGGTCAACAAAAGAGTCCGAAATGCAGTACTTGGATGAAGTCTCAAAAATGACAGTATGATCTCTGTTGGTCTCCAAGGCAAACCATTCAATATCACGGTAATCCAAGTCTATGCCCTGACTGGTAATGCTGAAGAAGCTGAAGTTGAACGATTCTATGAAGACCTACAAGACCTTCTAGAATTAACACCCAAAAAAGATGCCCTTTTCATTTAGGGGGCTGTAATGCAAAAGTAGAAAGTCAAAAAACACCTAGAGTAACAGGCAAATTTCGGAGAAGGCAATGGCAACCCACTCCAGTACTCTTGCCTGGAAAATCCCATGGACGGAGGAGCCTGGTAGGCTGCAGTCCATGGGGTTGCTAAGAGTCAGATACGACTGAGTGACTTCACCTTCACTTTTCACTTTCACGCATTGGAGAAGGAAATGGTAACCCACTCCAGTGTTCTTGCCTGGAGAATACCAGGGACAGGGGAGCCTGGTGGGTTGCCATCTAAGGGTCACACAGAGTCGGACACGACTGAAGTGACTTAGCAGCAGCAGCAGAGTACATCATGAGACACGCTGGGCTGGAGGAAGCACAAGCTGGAATCAAGATTGCTGGGAGAAATACCAATAACCTCAGATATACAGATGACACCACCCTTATGGCAGAAAGTGAAGAAGAACTGAAGAGCCTCTTGATGAAAGTGAAAGAGGAAAGTGAAAAAGTTGGCTTAAAACTCAACACTCAGAAAATGAAGATCACGGCAATCAGTCCCATCACTTCATGGTTAATAGATGGGGAAAGAGTGAAAATTGTGACAGACTTTTTTGGGGGGCTCCAAAATCACTGCAGATGGTGATTGCAGCCATGAAATAAAAAGGCGCTTACTCCTCGGAAGAAAAGTTATAACCAACCTAGAAAGCATATTAAAAAGCAGAGATATTACTTTGCCAACAAAGGTCCATCTAGTCAAGGCTGTGGTTTTTCCAGTAGTCATGTTTGGATGTGAGACTTCGACTATAAAGAAAGCTGAGCGCTGAATAATTGATGCTTTTGAACTGTGATGTGGAAGACTCTTAAGGGTCCCTTGGACTGAAAGGAGATCCAACCAATCCATCCTAAAGGAAATCAGTCCTAAGTATTCATTGAAAGGACTGATGTTGAAGCTGAAACTCCAGTACTTTGGCCACCTGATGCCAAGAGCTGACTCATTTGAAAAGACCCTGATGCTGGGAAAGGTTGAAGGCAAGAGGAGAAGGGGACGATAGAAGATGAAATGGTTGGTTGGCATCACCAACTCAATCGACAGAAGTTTGAGTAAACTCCACGAGTTGATGATGGACAGGGAGGCCTGGCCTGCTGCAGTCCATGGAGTCGCAGAGTCAGACACGACTGAGCAACCAAACTGAACTGAAAACTGGAAAACAGGAAGTTTGTTGATCAAATGGATTAATATTTTGAGCACTCACTATGTGCCCGGGGCTTTTTAAATTCCATAAGAACTTTCTGAATGAAGAGTAATCAAGAAACTTCCCTGGGGCACTTCCCTGGTGGTGCAGTGGATAGCTAACATTTGAATGCTTACTGTAAACAAAGGCACTGCTCTAAGGGCATTACATTCATTCCTTTCACATTTCTCAGTCTTTATAACAATTCAGTAAAATACTGCTGGATATTGTCATTAAATCAGTCATAAGAAAACTGATGTTTAAAGAGGTTAGGCAATTTGCTCAGCAGTATTTCATAGCTGAGACTTTGAACCCTGGCTGATTTGACACCAAACTGTACTCCATTCCAATCCACTACCAAAGCTTACAATGTTAATTACCACTAATCGCTCTTGTCATTTACCAAGTAAGTATAACTGTCCACGGCAGGGAATCAGTAAGGGAAAGACTAAGTGGGTGTCCACTGGGCAATTTCTGAAAGAAGTGGAGCATTTCATAAAAGTTTCTTGTGGTGAAATAAAGTTGGAAGGATAAGAAAGGATGAGCAGGGTGGAGGTGGTATGGTTGAGCCTATCCAGGAACTGATTACATCTGAGCCTCTGGCCCTTTGCCTGTCAGCTGACTCAGAGCTGAGGGGCTGAACAAAACCCAGGCATGTTTATATCATGGGCTGTATACTTCAAAGGATCTAATTCCTGGCACTGAGATGCCCATTGCTTTTCAGAGAACACAGCCTTGTGGGGAAGAGAACAGGCTAGTCTCCATGAAGTGTTTGCAAAAGGACTAGGCAGTATTTGCTCTAAGTCCAAATATTAATATATAGAGCTTATTCTGGGTTTAGCAATAAAAACCACAGGGCCAGCCCTAAGCATGGTTGAAAATTGGATATTAAACCTGAAGTATTCCTCTGCCGTAAATAAGCAGTTAAGAACATGGGCCCTAGAGTTAGATCAACTTGGATTCCAGTCTTGACTCCCCTACTCAACTGTGGATAAATTACTAAGCCTCAGTATTCTCATCTGTGAAATGGGAATTAAGGTAGTACCTATGTTAAATAATTATTGTGAAGATTAAATTACTATAAAGCATATATCATAGTGCCTAAGATGTAAGCAGTCTTGATCCATTAGTCATTTAAAGAAAAGTCATATAAGAGAATCTCAAGACTTAAAAAATTAATTTCACTTTCTTTCACTTAACATCCATCCAAAAGGCATTTATTATAGTGTTCAATGAGAAGGTTAGAGAAAATAATAACTTTCTTTGAACACCTAAGATGAGTCAAATATTTTTTTTTTAGTGTGTTGTCTCACTTAATGGTCACAGCAGCCCTGTGAGATATTTTCCCACTTTAGAGACTCTAAGTCGAGAGGCTAAGATGTTTTATAGTTAGCACTAACTCCAAGCTTGTGAATAAGATAGCCTTTGTGCCCCCCAGAGGATGTTATTCTTCAGGCAGGCAGACACATCAATAAGTATCTGTATTCAAAGTGCTGTTATCGAGGTTTATACAGTAAACTCTTTGGCAACCCCTTGGACTGTAGCCCACCAGGCTCCTCTGTCCATGGGATTCTCCAGGAAAGAATACTGGAATAGGGTTGCCATGCCCTCCTCCAGAGGATCTCCTGACCCAGGGATGGTACCTGCACCTCTTAAATCTCCTGCTTTGGCAGGCAGGTTCTTTACCTCTAGCACCACCTGGAAAGCCCAAGTTTGGATTAATACTTAAAAAAATCAAAATGTAATTGATACCTTAACTGATTGCTAGGATAAACACATTTGTCATTTCAATAGATGCAGAAAAATTTTAATGAAATTCAGTGTCCATTCATAAAAACAAAACTCTTGCCAAACTGGAACTAGAAGAGAACCTCTTAAATTGATAAAGGATATCTAGTTTTTTAAAAGTTATGCTTGGGCTTCCCTGGTAGCTTGGATGTTAAAAAGCGTCTGCTTACAATGCGGGAGACCTGGGTTCGATCCCTGGGTCGGGAAGATCCCCTGGAGAAGGAAATGGCAACCCACTCCAGTATTCATGTCTGGAAAATCCCATGGACGGAGGAGCCTGGTAGGCTACAGTCCATGGGGTCGCAAAGAGTTGGACACGACTGAGCGACTTCTCTTCACTCTTCTTCTCTTCAAGGAAGCAGAAGCTGTGAAATTGATAAAGGATAACTTTTAAAAGTATGTAATAATTATTGGTGAAAAGATGAAAAATTTCTCTTTGAGGTCTGGAATAAAAGACTTAAGCAAAAAAGAAAAAAACAATAAAAGATTTATTTTATCATTGTTCTGTAGGGCGTATCCAGCTCTGTAAAGCAAGAAAAATATATAAGTAGAGGTATTAAGGACTGGAAAGGAAGAAAGAAAATTCAACTATATTTAAATTATTAGACTTAATAAGAGCTTGGACAGTTATTTTTATACAAGACTAATTACAAAAGTCAATTGTATTTTTATATACCAGCCACAAATAGTTTTTAAAAGTGTCTGAAATAGACAACTTATAATACCATTAAAAATGTCAAGTATCTAGGTATCATCTAACAAAACATATGTCTGTCTTTAGAGAGAAGACCAAAACTTTATTCAGAGAGCTTAAAGAATGCATGAATAAATGAAGGAAATATACTGTATTCAGACCATCTTTCACCCTATGTCTTAATGATTTGAATATAATATCCTCTCTGAAACCCAAGTCCTAGTGCATCAGAAACCGTCCTGCCTCCAGTTCCTTGCTGCTGTGACAAATGTCTGTATAAGAAGGAATAACTAAAACTCTACACAGAAATATCTCCTAATAGTCTTAATAGCCTTAGCACTATTATGCCCAATCCAAGATACAAACTGACTGTCACCAGCTCTGATGACAAGAGGCACTCTACTGGGACTCCATGACACACTCTGACCTTGAGCGTTCTGGGGAAGCCCAGCACGTCTCTGAACAGTCAGCATTTATAGGTGGCTTCACCCTACCCAAATTACATTCTTTCTTTTGATCCTTACTACAAGCCTATTGCGGAGGGTTTTGTATGATCCCTATTTCACATGTGAAAAAGCTGAGGCTCCTCGAGATTAATGACAACCAAAAACGCACAGTCAACCGTAAAGCTGGGACTCAAATCCAGGGCTTTTGACATCAAATTTGATGTATTTTCTATAAAAACAGTATATCTTTTGAGAGCAAACTTGTCCTACCATTTTGGTCAGGGCAAATACAATGTCTTACAGATTGTTGAGTTTTTTGATTGGGCAAATCTTTTCCTGATCCTTCTATTCTCAAACAATTGAGTTTCTGAAGGCATTATATTTTTACATCTAAGAAGGAAAGGGAAAGAAGGAAGAACATAAAAAAGTAGGGACTTTATAAGTATTGTTTCACAAATTGGCCATTGATTTTTTTTTTTCAATTTAAATGTAGTTGATTTTTACAACTTTGTGCAGCATAGTGATTCATGTATGTGTGTGTGTATATATATATGTGTATATATATATATATATATCCTGTTTGTGGATTCTTTTCTGTTATAGGTTATTACAAAATATTGAATTAGTTCCTTGTACTATACAATAGGTCCTTGTTGCTTGTCTATTTTACGTACAGTACTGTGTATATGTTAAACCCAACCTCCTAATTTATCCCTTCCCCTCCAGTAGTTTACTTTCATAATCAAGCCAGAATCTTCTTTCTCTTACCTGTGACATGAGATAATATATTTACCTCTCTTTCTCAGACTTTTTAGGATTAAATAAGGCAAAACATGGAAAGGGCTTAGCACAGTGCCTAGCACATAGTATATGCTCAATAAATGTTGTTGGCATTTATTGTTATTGGCAGCTACCTCCCAGGTGGCAGGTGGTAAAGGATCCACCTGCCAAGGCAGGAGACACAAGAGATCCCTGGGTTCAGAAGATCTTCTGGAATAGGAAATGGCAACCCACTCCAGTATTCTTGCCTGGAAAACTCCAAGGACAGAGGAGCCTGGAGGGCTACAGTCCATGGAGTCACAAGGAGTTGGATGTGACTGAGTAGGGGGTGTGCATGCGCCCTACCCCCCCACCACCAGAAGGTAATCCTACAGGCTTTACAACTAGAATATTGCCCAGATCGAGGCAGATGAAGCACAACACCAGATTAACTGCAGCCTGTTAAGAGACATCCTTTCCCTAAAGAGCTGCACAAGGGAGGAGGATCCTCAACATGTGATTCAAAGGGAAGCTATATTGTTTAAGACATCTCTTTTGTCCATTTGTTTATTCTTTTATTTTTTACTCAATGTATGTTTACTGAACAGCCAGCCATGTACCAGGCACTATGCTAGTCATTGAGGATGGAGAGAAATAGATTATGAAATAGCATCGCAGAGGGAACTCTAGGCCGACTATCTCAGATACAAATCTCTGGGGGTCCCAGACTGTTCATTTGGAGGAAGGGGTGGCACACTGCCAGTTAGATGGCAAATGTATGAGTTTGACATCAGAGGGATCAAGGTTTCAGTCAATATGCTGTTTACTTTCCATGTGAACTGGAACAACTTCATCCTATCTCTAAACCCCTGTTTCTTCATCTGTTAAATGGGAACTATATACATACCATGAAAGGTTACTATAGTTGATGTACGGCAGAAACCAACACAATATTATAAAGCAATTATCCTCCAATTAAAAATAAATATATTAAAAGAGTAAAGTTATGATGAAGATTCAACGGTGTCATGTAAATGACACCTTTCATGGCTCCTCCTCCTCTTGAAATTGATCCCCCTCTGCCCCACCAACTTCTCCACTCCAAATTGTAATTTTCTCTGTTGTGATTTCTTTTCCCCTTGACTTTAATTTGGTGTAAAACTGCTCTGCAACATATGATAATAATAAAATAAATGGAGAAGTGGGTAGGACACACAGTGTGCTTTGCCCCCAACCAGAAAGCCACACTCCCCACTTCTCTTCCCACACAAGCATGGTTGTTTCAAGCATGAACTACTGGGTCTCAAAGGCTAGCCATCCTTAATCGTCCATAACCAAGCATTTCAGGCCATCTCTGATTAATACATCAGAAGGAGCCTATTTGGTGCAGGTAGATCGTTTTCCACATTTGCTCTTTATCCCTCAGTAACTGGTCAGACTATTCAGAGAGGAAAGGATCTTGAAAAGTTGTTGACTCTAAAGAAATGCTGAGGATGTCATCTTGGGCTCTTGCTGCATCCAAACGAATATCCTTTGTCCTCTCCTGGATAGTGATGGGATGGCCTCTATTTGAACCCTGCTCTAAACACTGAATAAGTTGTTTTTGTTTATTTACTTCATTGTTTATTCATTCATTCACTCACTAGACATTATTGACCACCAACTCTCCACCAGGCCTGTGGTAGATCTTGGGGTTATATCGATGAGAAAGGTGGACAGACTAGACCCTGACCCTCACGAAGCTTATATTCTACCAGGGTAGACAGACCAAAAAAACAAAAATCATGTCATCAAATAAATTAACAAGAAAACTCTAGTAAGTAAGCCCTGCAAAATAACTAAACAAGGAATATATAAAAGTGTAAATAAATAGAAGGGGCAAGCAGAGTGGTGAAAGTGGGCTTTTCCGCATGCATGCTGAGTTGCTTCAGTCGTGTCCAACTCTTTGCGACCCTATGGACTATAGCCCACCAGGCTCTTCCATCTATGGGATTCTCCAGGCAAGAATACTGGAGTGGGTTGATGTGCACTTCTCCAGGGGATCTTCCCAACCCAGGGATAGAACCCACATCTCTTATGTCTCCTGCAGTGGCAGGCAGGTTCTTTACCACTAGTGCCACCTGGGAAACCTGGGCTTTTCTGTGGAGGAAATATTTCATTGAGCCCTGAGCTGCCAATATAAGAAAATCTAGGAAGAAGTTTTCTCAGCAGAGGCAACAGTAAGTGTAAAGGTCTCAGAGAGGGGGAAGGGCTTGATATATTTAGAGAAATTAAAGGGGTATGAAATGAATACAAATTAAGCTGGATTTTATAAGCTAGAACTATGGATTTTATTTTAAGTGTACTTCAGTAACTATTCAACAATGGCTGAGTGCCTAATGTGTTGTTCAGTCGCTCAGTTGTGTCCGACTCTTTGTGACCCCTTGGACTGCAGCATGCCGGGCTTCCCTGTCCACCACCATCTCCAGGGGCTTGCTCAAACTCATGTCCATTGAGTGATGCCATCCATCCAGCTCGCCCTCTGTTGTCCCCTTCTCCTCCTGCCTTCAATCTTTCCCAGCATCAAGGTCTTTTCCAATGAATCAGCGCTTCACATCAGGTGGCCATAGTATTGGAGCTTCAGTATCAGTCTTTCCAATGAATATTCAGGATTGATTTCCTTGAGGATTGACTGGTTTGATATCCTTGCTGTCCAGGGGACTCTCAAGTGTCTTCTCCAACACCACAGCTCAAAATTTCTCAGTGCTCAGTTTTATGTTCCAACTGTCACATCCGTACATGACCACTGGAAAAAACATATCTTTGACTGTACAGACCTTTGTCAGCAAAGTAATGTCTCTTCTTTTTAATATATTGTTAGATTAAATAGTGCCTAACTAAATGTGCCTAAATGTGCCAGGCACTCTTAGGCTCTGGAGGTGCAACATTGAAAGTAACTCCTGAAAGTTACATTCTAGTGGTGGAGACAAGGAGTAAACAAAATAAATAAGTAAAATAGATAGCATTTTTAGATAGTGCTAGGGAGAATATTTCAAGAAACTAAGAAAAGGAGTTATGTATAGGGTTGCAATTTTAGATAACAGTGAACAGATAAGGTCACATTTAAAAACTTACATTTAAGTAAAGATTTGAAACGTCCATGTGCTTGTCCAGGGACAAAGCCCAGTATTTAGAGATCAGGGAAGATGAAGAACATCGGGAAAGGAGAATATCAAGAAGCACCGGAATAGTAAGAGAAAAATCAGGCAATTGTCTTGGAAGCTGGAAACTATTTCAGGATGGAGAGAGATCAACAATGTAAAATACTGCAGTTAGTAAACAAAGATAAGAACTGAGACACAAACACTGAATCTCATCGGTGACCTTGAAAGAACAGTTTCACTGCTATAGTGGAAGCAAACCACTGATCGGAGTATGTTCAGAGAGCATTAGAAGAAGGAAACTGGAAACCCTGAAAACAGACAACACTTTCAAGGAGTTCTGCCTTAAGGAAAGGGATGAAATTAGGTAGAAGCCACAGGAGAAGTTAGGTCAAAAGAGAATTTTTCCTCCAACTTTTAAAAAGTGTTCACTTACACAAAAGTTGAAAGAATTAAACAATATTCCTCACCTAGTTGTAGCAACTGTTGACATTTTGACATATTTGCTTTCTCTCTCTCTCGAGAGGGGTTTCTTTAAACCTATTTTTTCAAACTGTGAAATATAATGCACCTATAGAAAAGTCCACAAAACACGTAACTTCAATGAATGATTACAAAGCCAACAGTTATGTAACCACCACCACCATCAAGATGAACTGGTACACTGCCTGAATCCCCACAGCCCCCTTGGGCTCCCTCCCTCCCATCAAAAGGTAACCACCTTCCTGAATTTTCATAGTAACAACTTCTTGCTTTTCTTTATAGTTTTACTGGATAATGTTGTTGTTGTTCAGTTGCTAAATCAAGTCTGATTCTTTTGCAACCCCATGGACATGCCAGGCTCCTCTGTCCATGGGTTTTCCCAGGCAAGAGTACTGGAGTGGGTTGCCATTTTCTTGTCCAGGGGATCTTTCTTTTCCCAAGGATTGAACCAGCATCTCTTGCGTTGGCAGGTGGATTCTTTACCACTGAGCCACCAGGGAAGCCCTTTACTGCATAATAGTGAATTCCTAAACACCATAGTTTCATTTTTTCTTGTTTTTGAGCTTTAACAATGGGATAATACATATAGCAATATTTTTTAATTCTAACATCTCTAACTCATATGTTGTGGGTTTATTTCTTCATTGTATAGTATTCTGTTAAAAAAGCATGCCATTTATTGTTCATTAAACTGTTTATGATCATATTGTTTACAGTTTTTAACTCTTACAAATAATGAATGCTGTGTGCTGCTAGGAATGTGCTTGTATGTCTCTCAGTGCACACATAAATGTATTTCTGTTGTGTATATTCCCAGGAGTAGACTTGTGGGGTCATAGGTATATATATACACAACTTCCATAGCTAATACCAAAGAGTTTCCCCATTGGTTGAACCAATTTACATTCTCATCTGCAATGCATGAAAAGGTGTTGCTCCACATCCTTTTCCTTCTTTTTCAACACTTGCTATCTTAGTGGGTATGTTGTGGTATATCATTGTGTAATTAACATTTCCCTGAGTACTGATGTTCTTTGGCCATTTGGATATTGTCTTTTGTGACAAGTCCTTGAAGATTTTTGCTCATCTATACATTTGAATTGTTTGACTTCTATTGATTTGTAGGTGTTTTTCCTATATGCTAGATGTAAGTCCTTGTAGATTACATTTTATACATCTTCTCTCAGTCTGTGCTTTGCCTTTTCATTTTCTTAATGTTGTCTCTAGATGAATAGAAATTCTTCATTTAATATAGTAAACTGACCTTTTGTTATTATACATTTTAAGATTCTGTTTAGGAACTTTTTATCTATCTTAAGGTAGATATTCCCCAGAGAAATATCCTAGAAGTTGTATTGTTCCACTTTCCACATTTAGGGTGATAATTTACCTGGTGTTGAGTTTTGTGTATTGTCTTTCCTTTTTTTAGTATATGGATATCTGATGACCCAGTACTATTTATTAAAAGACCATCCTTTCCTAACTGTCGGGAAGATCCCCTGGAGGAGAAAATGTCAACCCACTCCAGTATTCTTGCCTAAATAATTTCATGGACAGAGGAGCCTAGCAGGGCCACAGTCTATGGGCTGCAGAGTCAGACACAGCTGAAGCAACTTAGCATGCATGCACGCTTTCCTCAGTGTTCTTAAGCTCCACCTCTACAATAGATCCTGTGCTTCATGTTCTAGTCCATTGGTCTATTTTCTTTTCTTGCACCATTACTATACTGACCTAATTACTATAGCTTTGTGATAAATCTTGATATCTTATGAAGCAATTACTCCTCAGTTCAGTTCAGTTCAGTCGCTCAGTCGTGTCCGACTCTCTGCGACCCCATGAATCGCAGCACGCCAGGCCTCCCTGTCCATCACCAACTCTCAGAGTTCACTCAGATTCACGTCCATCGAGTCAGTGATGCCATCCAGCCATCTCATCCTTTGTTGTCCCCTGCTTCTCCTGCCCCCAATCCCTCCCAGCATCAGAGTCTTTTCCAATGAGTCAACTCTTCCCATGAGGTGGCCAAAGTACTGGAGTTTCAACTTTAGCATCATTCCTTCCAAAGAAATCCCAGGACTGATCTCCTTCAGAATGGACTGGTTGGATCTCCTTGCAGTCCAAGGGACTCTCAAGAGTCTTCTCCAACACCTCAGTTCAAAAGCATCAATTCTTCGGTGCTCAGCTTTCTTCACAGTCCAACTCTCACATCCACACATGACCACTGGAAAAACCTTGTTCTTTTTCGAAAGTGTCTTGGCTATGATTGGATATTCCATGTCACTATAAATTTTAGATTAGCTTATGGAGTTTCATAAACAAAACAAAAAAAAGTCATCTTGGGACCTGGGTTGGAATTGCATTCCATCTACAGATAACAGAATTCACATTTATATAACTGAATCTTCCAACCCATGAATATAGTATATCCTTCTTTTTTTTTTTAGTTCTCCTTTAATTTTTCTCAGTAAAGTTTACATTTTTCTACATAAAGATCTTGCTCATTTTTTGGTATGAATTTATTTCTAAGTACTTGAAACTTTAGAAATTTTAATTCCTGTTTGTTGCCAATACAGAAAAGTACAACTGATTTGTATATTCAGCAACTTTTCTTTCTTTTTTCCAGCAACCTTCTTAAAGTTCCTTTTCAATTCTAGTAATTTATCTGTGAGTTCTTTTGAATTTTCTATGTATATAACATAGAAAATTCTGTGTGAATAATGACAATTTGTTTATTCCTTTTCTTTACTCTGAAACTTACAAAATACCTCTATATTCCTATTTGTAATTTTAAAATAATAATTATATCTTTGATTTATCTGGAATTTATTTTTGGTATATGGTAAGAGGCATGGCACCAAGCTAATTTTTTCCCCAGATGGATATCCTGATTTTTATTTAGCAGTTAATGAGTAAACCATTTTTCCCTAATAATTTGAAATGAGACTTATATGATAGATATATTAAATTTCTATGTGTACTTGACTGTATTTTTTAATGTTTGTTTCCTCTGTCCACTGATCTCTTTCTGTCTTAGTCATTGTGACTTTAAAATGCTTTAATATCTGGTGGGACTTTTATTTGTAGAATATTTGTTACTATTCTTTTTAATTATATGAATTTGAGAATCAGCTTATCTATTTCCAAAAAAAGAATCCATTGGGATTTTTATTAGGAGAGCTTTAATGATAGATTCTCTTTCTATTGCTGAATCTTCATGCTCATGAATGGGCTTCCCTGCTGGCTCAGTGGTAGAGACAGCCTGCCAATGCAGGAGACAAGCGTTCAGTTCCTGGGTCAGGGAGATGCCCTGGAGAAGGAAATGGCAACCCACTCCAGTATTCTTGCCTGGGAAATCCCATGGACAGAAGGAGTCTGGCAGGCTACAGACAGGGCCTGCCTTTCTAATTGTTCAAATCTTTTGTGTTCCTTTGTATTATAATACAGAGCTTGTGCATTTCTCATAATTTATTCCTAGACATTTGTCTTTTTTTTTTATATTACTAATGAAGCTATTACTATGTTATATTTTCAACTGGTCATTGTTTGCTTGAAATTTGCCTATTGGTTTTTCTCTGAATTAATTTTGTAATCCCATCACTGAACTAAATTCTCTTCCTGCCTATAAGGAAGAGATTTTCCTTATATTTTATATATCTCCAAGATACTCTTGTTTTTCCCCAGGTAAGCAATTATATCATCTCTAAACAACATACAATTTATTTTCTTCTTTCTACTGTTTATTTCTTATATTTTTCCACTACGGGATTACAAGCAGCAGGGCTATCTTATCTGATTACAATTTTTAATGATATATTTTACTTATTTATTTATTGCCTGCACTGGGTCTTCGTTTTGAACACAGGCTTTCTCTAGTTGCAGCATGCAGGGCCTTCTCTAGCTGTGGCGCACAGGCTCTAGAGCTCAAGGGCTTAGTTGCCCTGAGGCATGTGGGATCTTAGTTCCCTGACTACGGATTGAGCCCAAGCCCTCCACCTTAGAAGATGGATTCTTAACCATTGGACCACCAGGGAAGTCCCTCTGATTATAGTATTAAAGATTACATTGTCTGCAAATGTAGAACCAAGGAAACCTTTTCAGAGTCCAATACAGTAGTTCAGACACGAAAAGATTGTGGTCTGGCTAAGAGAGTGGCAGCAGAGATGGATGGAAGTCAATAGACTGGAAACATATTTTGAAGCTGTGCGGCAAGTATGTGACAGAGAACAAGCGGACCGTATTATGTTAAAGATTTGCAAACATCTTGGAAATCTTAGAATATGAGAATCAGTTGGTTAGAAAGGACCACAAATATAATCAAGAGTGTACTCTAATCCTATCTTTTCTTGGATTCACTCCAACTTCCTAGCTACTTCCAGTGATAGAGAACTCACTGCCTCCCATGGAGCCCATTCCATTTACTCAATTTACTCAACAACCCTCCTCTTTGTCAGGTACTGGGGTAGGGTCCTTAGAAACCTGAATAATCAAGATTCATCTCCTCTCTGGAGAACTGTCTCTCAGAGAAAGGAACAACGCTCTTTTTAGACAGTCTCTTTCCTGGCAGACTTTGCCATCTAGTTTCCTGTCTAAATTCTTTTCTAGAACAAGGCTGATCTCTTTTCCTGTGCTGCTCACTCCTCAGATGTTTGTAAGCTAATTATAACCTCTTGGGGTTTCTTATCCCCTCTTTCTTTGTTTCTTTCTTTTTTTTTTAACCTAATCTGACTCCAAGTTCTTTCTTTATCCTGGTCCAAATTTGAGAAACTTGAGACTTGTACTTTTGTGTTATTTTTGTGAAGTTATTATGTCATTTCTTTACCTTTACTCCATAATTCAATAGCTGGGGAATTAATGTTCACTATTTATTTATTTATATTTTTTTTTGTTTTGACTTAATGTTTACTTTTGTTTTAACTGTCTTTATTAAGGACTTAGTATATGAAGTGTACAGTTAGCTTTGGGAACAACAGACTAAAGAGCCATGTGGTCAATTACCTTGCCAGGCTCAGAAAACACTGAGTGATGAAAGCATTTACCCAACGAAAAGACAAGATAAAAGAATAATGCATATGTAAGGAAGATAGCAAGTTGATTAGTGTTAAGTGAAATATATGATTTCTCCAAGATAAGCAATGATATAGAATCTACTTTTATGGATACTATATATACCATCCAGTCCAAAATAATAAGAATTTCTTTCTCCAATAGCCCATTAACTATTCCAAAGTAGTTATGTTAATTATGTGTTCACAATCCCCATCCAATTTAACAGTCAATATATTTAATGAAGATGTTATCTTCTTGGCCAGGCATTTTCATGTAACATTGGAATATGACTATACAGTATCTTTGGAGAAGGAAATGGCAACCCACTCCAGTGTTCTTGCCTGGAGAACCCCCTGATCAGAGGAGCCTGGTGGGCTGCTGTCCATGGGAGCACAGAGTCAGACACGACTAAAGCGACTTAGCAGCAGCAGCAGCAGCATAACAGTATCTAAAGTCTTAATGCAATTCAACATGTTTTCCCAAATGAGTTGCAGAGAAGTGACAAGAGGGAAGGGAAGAGGGTTTTTTCTGTAAAGAGGATGACCTTGCTCAGTTCAGAATGGAGACAGCTGTGAATTATAATAGGTTCCTCGGAGAATTGTCATGTTTAAACTAAACTGATGATATGGCAGCTCAGGGAATAATTAATTCCTGGTGCTTTGCAAATATTGTGGGCAGTTCCTTCCCTGAATGACGTAAGATAATTTTTTTCTTCACAAATCTTTTCTTTAAGCCCATGTAACTTGGAATGGTGTAAAGAGCATCGGTTTTGCAGTCAGATATGTTAGACATTGAATTCCGATATGAATCAGGACAATTCAATAATTTTTTATTTTGCACATGTTACTTTTCTAATTTGCTTTTTAAATATTTAGATGGATTATAGTATTTCCCTAATAAGATTATTATAAAATTAAATCAATGCAATGTGTGTGTATTACTGTCATTGTTCAATGTTCATATATATATATAACCAACTAACAAAAACCCTAATTTGGTAGCTATTTAGTAAAGTTAGAGGCCAAATTTCCCACCATGCGTTCCCTTTCTCTGCAGTCCATTCATTTGCCTAAATTACTTCTCTCTTCTTTCATACCTGACACCTACTGGGTCACCTAGGGTTTTTTTTTTTTTTTTTTTTTTCTGCTTCTGCTTCTTGCACAGATGTCTGTGCAAGATCTTTCATCTTCGATAACCAAACAGGGTGTTCTATGTTATCCACTCTCTTCCATTAGCTTCTTCAACTTCCTGTTTTTGCATTAGGTTATGGCAAACTTTCTGAACAAAAAGTGGCTTTGGAACATATATATAGAGTTCAGTTTCACTTAAAATGTGAGATTGAAAAATTAAAACTAAGTAAGATTTTTTCATCAGCTTGGCAAACATTTAAAAGCTTGATAATACATGATTTTGGCTAGGGTATGGAGAACTATTCTCATACAGTAAACATTTTGTTATTTATTTGTTTATTTTTGACTGAGCTGGTTCTTCATAGCCGTGCACGGGCTGGCTCTAGTTGTGGGGGTTGGGGCTACTCTCTAGGGCTTTTCACTGTGATGGCTTCTCTTGCTGCAGAGTGTGGGCTCTAGAGCGTGCGGGCTCAATAGTTGTGGCGCACAGGCTTAGTTGCCTTGCGACATGTTGGATCTTCTCAGACCCAGGATCGAACTCATGTCCCCTGCGTAGGCAGGTGGGTTCTTAAACACTGGACCGCCAGGGAAGTCCTCATAGATTTTTTTTTAAATGCCACCTGGCATCTCCTTTTAACTTTTTTTTTTTAAATGCTTATTTATTTATTTGGCTGCACCGGGTCTTAGTTGTGGCACGTGAGATCTTTTCATCTTTGATGCAGCATGTGGGATCTAGTTCTCCGAACAGGGATTGGACCTCGGCCCCCTGCATTGGGAGCATGGAGTCTTAGACCAGGGAGGTCCCTTTCATACATTGTTGATGAGTGCATAAATTGGTGCAATTTTTTGGAGAACAATTTGACAATGTCTGTCAAAAATGACCATAACTTTGACCTAGCATCCCATTTACCCTACAGAAATGTACATACAAGGATATATATAAAGAATATTCATTGCAGCGTTGGAACAGCAAAAGATGGAGAATAACCAAAATGTCTATCAACAGGGTGATGATTATGTAAATTGCAGCATATCCACAAAATGTAATTTTTTAGAGCCAAAAAGATGCAATCTCTGTGCAATGATATTTTTAAATCCCTAAAATAAGTTAAAAAAAAACACAAAATTCAGAGCAGTATACATAGGATGCTATCTTTTGTATAAAAATGTAAAGATATATATGTATATACATGTATATTAAGTATTAAAACATCTCTGGAGTAACATTACAAAGGATTGAAAAGAGTAGGAGCCTCCAAGGAAATGAACTAGGAGAGAGTTACACTTTATACTCCTCAGTACTGTTTGATTTTTTTTTTTTTTTCACCAGGCGCATATATTATCTTTCAAAAACAAAACCAAAACACAAACAAACAGGGCTTCTCTGGTTGTCCAGTAGTTAAGAATCCGCCTTGCAATGCTAGGGACAACAGTTTGATCCCCGGTTCAGGATGATCCCACGTGCTGCAGAGCAACTGAGCCAGAGGACCACTGAGCCAGGGCTCAGGAGCCCAGGAGCCACAATTACTGAGCCTAAGTGCTTCAACAACTGAAGCCCCTGCTCCCAGGGCCTGTGCTTTGTAACAAGAGAAGCCACCACAATGAAAAGTCCACGCACCACAACAAAGAGTAACCCCGGCTCACTGCAACTAGAGAAAGCCCATACGCAGCAACAAAGACCCACCACAGTCAAAACACTCAATAAATAAATCTTTAAAGAAAAAAAAAAAACAAAACAGCAGATCTGGCAGATCTCCTTGATGAAATGCGAATCTAGTACTGTGCTGCATTTCAAAACAGTCCTACGAGATGGCACTCTTGTTCTCTAACAGAGGGTTAAACTAGTGATGGATGAGATGGAATGTCTGGACAAGGTGTCTGTGTCATTAAGAAGCAGAAGGGATATGAACCTGGCACGGTCACTGCAGCCTGCCTTGAAAGTAACTCAATTGTGAAAAATACCTCATTTTATTCTGAGTGTGACTCCACATGCCTGTGCTGTTTTTCCACTAGACAGAAAGCTTCTTGAAAGGCAGGAGCTGTTCATCAGTTTATCATCAGCTTCTGTCACAATGGCCCATGGTAAGTGCTCAATAAAATTTGGTGACATCAATAGTTAGATGATTTTCTTTTAGCAACTGGATGTTTATGAGATGTAAATGCTAGAAACTGCCATCTTTTCTTAAAAAAAGACTATTTTATCTTTATTTTTTAATTTATTGGGGCTGCACCGCACAGCTTATGGGATCACCACGTAGTTTGCAGGATCTTGGTTCCTGACCAGGGATTGAACCTGGGCCACGGCAATGAAAAATGCCGAGTTCTAACCACTGAACCACCAGAGAACTCCCAAGGTAATCTATTTTAATTTCTGTCTTCATTGTACAAAGCAATTTAAAAAGGAAGAAAAAATGGAATTGTGATGGTAAACACTGTAGCCACGTAACTCAGCAGCAAGCTGTTTTCTTTGCTGTTTGGCTTTCTAGTGCATAAAAGAATAGTTCAAAACATTCTAAAAACACGTGCCTCTCCACATAGCTGACGGAGGCCAGTGTGAGACTAGCCTGTTGGATTATCCTGTGAAACATTTCACTGGATGCCTCTTGTTCCTAGCTCCATTTGGACTGCTCAGAGCAGAAGTAGTTGGCCCCAAGCCTATTTGTGCCCAAAGAGTTCTGCCCCATGTCAGAGGATTTCTGACCCTACGGCTCAAGTGACCTGCCTCTCAGATGTACAAGCACTATACTCTCTGCAAAGCTCCCAGACTCTGGAAAACTGATATTTAGTCTTTGCAGAGCAATCAGCAACTCCTAAAAGGCATTTGTTTAAAGACAAACTGAAAGTTACTAGACATTTTCCAAAATAGTGCTTAAAGCAATGCTTAGTTTATTGAATCTATAAAAAAAATTTTTTATAGAAAATTTTTATTGGTCTCTCCTAATTTCCCATCTTCTCTGAAACTGTGAGTCAGCCAGTGGTGAACAAGGGTATATTTAGTCTTTGCAGAGCAATCAGCAACTCCTAAAAGGCATTTGTTTAAAGACAAACTGGAAGTTACTAGACATTTTCCAAAATAGTGCTTAAAGCAATGCTTAGTTTATTGAATCTATAAAAAAAATTTTTATAGAAAATTTTTATTGGTCTCTCCTAATTTCCCATCTTCTCTGAAACTGTGAGTCAGCCAGTGGTGAACAAGGGTCAGGGGGTGGGATGTAGTTTGGGTTTATCAATTAGAACTTAAAACTTAGGCTTATCAACTTAGACTCTCAGAGAATTCCTTTTCCAGCATCATCTGGGCAAAGCAGAAACGTATTAAAAAAGCAGACTGAGAGCAGGCAAGCCAGAGTTTGAAACTAGTTTCTGTCAACAACCAGACATGTGACCCTGGGCAAATTGCTTAAGTTCTTTGAGGTTCTGTGTCCTCATTTTGCAATGTTGTGGCAAGAATTTGATAAATCATCATCACCACACTTCCAGGTGTACTTTAAATGCTCAGTGAGTCTTATTGGGCTTCCCTGGTGTTTCAGATGGCAAAGAATCCTCTTGCAATGCAGGAGGAGCAAGAGACATGGGTTTGATCCTTGGGTCAGAAAGATACCCTGGAGAAGGGAATGGCAGCCCACTCCAGCATTTCCTGGAAAATTCCATGGACAAAGGAGCCTGGTTGGGCTACTGTCCATGGTGTCGCAAAGAGTCAGACATGACTGAGAGACTAACACTGACACTTTCCAGGCTTATAGAGCAAAATGAGTTGAATAACATACTTAAGATGACTGGCATATGGAGGAATTTAATAAACAACAATTCCCTCCCTACTCTCCACCTTTCTCACTTTCAGTTCAGGCTGTATGTTGCCCTTTGGTGAATTTTTCTCCTTCAAGTTTGCTCCCAAAGGTCACCAAGGACCATTTTTAACAAGATAAAAGAATTAATTAGGGCAAAAAGGAAATGTATTCACTTTATCTTCCAAGCTCCAAAGGGATGGTCTTATTTTCTGTTTGTTTGATCAAGACTAAACTGGCCCCATGCTGTTGAGCAGAGGAAATTTTTAATTTTGGTTTTAAAACTGATTCTAGTGTTGCAAAATGGATTAGAAACAATCAACAGAGGACAGCCATTGGCAAACCATGAATTAGAATCTTACACTTTTATTATGAAGGCACCGTGGATCACTAGCTGAGCACATATCTTTAATCTCTGACCAACATAGGTTAGAGTCCAAACACTGTCGTTTATTTTTCTTGTGAGCATGGGCAATTTACTTCATCAATCTGAGCCTTAATGTGCTTATCTGAAATGTGGTTAATAAGAGCATCCACCTCATAGCAACACTATTTTCAATACCCAAGACATAGAAGCAACCTAAATGTCCATTGATAGATGAGTGGGTAAAGAAGATATGGTATATATGTATTACATATATATATGTATGTATATATATATATGACATACATATATATATGTATATATCACTCAGCCCCACCCCAAAAAGGAATGAAATAATGCCATTTGCAGCAACATGGATGGACCTAGAGATTGTCATACTAAGTCAAGTAAGTCAAACAGAGAAAGACAGATATTGTATGATATCACTTTTTAATGCAATCTAATAAAAATGAACTTATTTACAAAACAAATAGACTCACAAACATAGAAAACAAACTTATGGTAATCAAACAGGATAGATGGGTTGGAGGTGGGAGGGAATAAGAATAAATTAGGAGTTTGTGATTAACATATACATACTACTTTATATAAATATATAAACAACAAGGACCTATTTATAGCATAGGGATCTAAGATATTCAATATCTTATAATAACCTATAATTATCATATATATATATGGGCTTCCCTGGTGGCTCAGTGGTAAGGAATTTGCTTGTCAGTACAGGAGATGCAGATTTGATCCCTGGGACGGGAAGATTTCCTGAAGAAGGAAATGGCAATCCACTCCAACACTTGCCTGGAGAATTCCATGGACAGAGGAGCTTGGCAGGCTACAGTTCATGGTGTCAAAGAGAGTCGGACATGACTTAGCAACTAAACTGAAGTTGCTAGTGAACTTAGCAATATATATATATGTATATATATCTGAATCATTTTGTTGTACACCTGAAATTAACACAACATAAATCAACTATACTTCAGTTTTTCAAAAAAGGTATCCACCACTTGAGGTTTGTAAGGATCAAGTTAAATAATTATTGTAATTATTTATAATAGTCAGTGGATTTTCCCAACCCAGGAATCAGAACAGAGTCTCCTGCATTGCAGGCGGATTCTTTACCAACTAAGCTATGAGGGAAGCCCAGTCCCATCAAGAGTCTACTTTTAATACAGACTCTCCTGTTTCTTGTCCTCAGCCACATAGTCCTGTCTGCCTCTTTGTGACCCCATGGACTGTAGCCCCCCTGGCTCCTCTGTAAGCACCACTCTGCTTACAGTGGTGCCTGGCATAAGGCTCAGTCTCAACACATTGTAGCTATTATTTTCATCATCTCACTTAATCTAGCCCTACCAGGCAGCTTGACCATTATTGTCTCTATTTTACAGTCAAGGAAACACAATCTTGGATGGTAAATATCAAAATATATAGCATATCACGAGGCAAATAATAAAAGCTTTAAAAATAAATAAATAAAAGATATATACCCCAACCTGTAGATCAAAATCTGTGATTAGAACTTAAAGTCAAGCACTGATCCTTTATACTCTGCAGGCATTTTGTGTAGAAACCAAAATGACCTATTAACTTGTCTGTCTACTCATGTGCTAGAAGGATATGGCTAGATCCCCAAACAGCTAGCATGTGGGTGTTGTCTGTGCTTAGCAAATATTTGCGTATCAACTAAGTGAAGCAGTGAGCACACAGAGGCTCTGTTCTGAATTTTTCCCATCAGGGGCTGGCATGCAGCTCCCATTCCTGATCCACCCACCCCCTCTCTTCACTGTGACTTCCTCATATTAAAGCTTCAGGAAAATCAACACAGGCCCCTCCTCACTAAAAGATAAGGGGATGCATGCCTTCAATAAAACACTTGAGCAATTCCTGGAGATGTCAATCCTGCAAATGTCACACAAAGTCCAAAAACTGGGCCAACTACATCTAACTGAGAAACTGTAGTAGAGCCTTTAAGGGCTTCTCAAGTGGTGCGATTGCAAAGAATCCACCTTCCAATGCAAAAGACGCAAGAGACGTGGGTTCAATCCCTGGGTCCAGAAAACACTCCAGTACTCTTGCCTAGACAATTCCATGGACAGAGGAGCCAGGGGGGCTACAGTCCATGGGGTCACAAAGAGGCAGACAGGACTGTGTGACTGTGCATATGGAAACAGGAGAGTCTTTATTAAAATAGACTCTTCATGGAACTGGGCTTCCTTCATAGCTCAGCTGGTAAAGAATCCACCTACAATGCAGGAGACCCTGGTTCAATTCCTGGGTCAGGAAGATCCGCTGGAGAAGGGATAGGCTACCCACTCCAGTATTCTTGGGCTTCCCTTGTGGCTCAGCTGGTAAAGAATCTGCCTGCAACATGGGAGACCTGGGTTCGATCCCTGGACTAGGAAGATCACTTGGAGAAGGGAAAGGCTACCCACTCCAGTATTCTGACCTGGAGAATTCCACGGACTGTATAGTCCATGGGGGTCTCAAAGAGTCGGACACAACTGAGCAACTTTCACTTCACTTGATGAGACCTGGTGGCCCAGTGGCTAAGACCGCACACTCCTAATGCAGGGAGCCTGGGTTTGATCCCTGGTCAGAGAATTTGATCCTACTTTGCTACTGCTGCTAAGTTGCTTCAGTCGTGTCTGACTCTGTGCAACCCCATAGACGGCAGCCCACCAGGCTCCCCTGTCCCTGGGATTCTCCAGGCAAGAACACTGGAGTGGGTTGCCATTTCCTTCTCCAATGCATGAAAGTGAAAAGTGAAAGTGAAGTCACTCAGTCGAGTCCAACTCTTAGCGACCCCATGGACTGCAGCCTACCAGGCCCCTCCATCCATGGGATTTTCCAGGCAAGAGTACTGGAGTGGGTTAGCCAGCTGCAACTAAGAGTTCGCATGCCACAACCAAAGATCCCATGTGCTGCAACTAAGAGCTGGCTCAGCCAAATAAATAAATATTTTTTAGAGGTAGGTATTTGAAAGATTGTAACATTTTGGGGGATGAACAGGACTCACTATGTTTTGGAAAGGAGCATGGTTAAAGCTTGAGTAATCAATTGTTAAATTTTAAAGGACTTACTTGCTTCACTGATGCATAGATCACAGAATGTGCTCAGTAAATGGTAGTTTCTGTTATCAGAGAAAGAAGGGAAAGAGTTGAGGCCAAATCCCTTAATAATAAATTCTCATATCCAAAAGCTCAAGTACTCAGAAGATGGTCCTCAGAAACAGGATTTTACTCGTTATGTTTACAAAGAATAGCCTAGAAGACAGGCAACCGCAATGTGATTAATTGTGAGATTTAGGGTTAGAAGAATTTAGGTCCCAAATCCCAACACCAACCTTTTTAGGCAGGGTGAACTTGCACTAATCACCTGTCATCTCTGAGATTTAGGTTCCCCATCTGAAAGTAATTCCCAGGATTTTTCCGAGTAATGAGAGAACTATGTGGATTATAGCCCTTTATAAACTGTGAAGTACTCTTAAAAACACTAACAAGTGCTTTTGTCTGTGGCCCTGTACCAGAGGTGCCCTAAGAAGGGGAACGTGGCACTGTGTGTAAGGTGCCCATCACAAGGGCTGCAGAGGTCTCATGACTTCACAGCCACTCCTGTATCAGATGCTGAGCCATGGACAGGGTAGAAGGGGACATGAAGGGAAGCCAGGACATAGGAGGTTCCAGGTCAGCCTCCCCAAATCTGTTCAGCAAGAAACTCTTCACCATAGTTCACCCGCATCAGAAAAACTCATCTGCACTCTCAACTTTGTCACAGAAGAAATACCTCTTACAAAGGATCCAGAAACTTGGAGGAAGAATATTATTGCTCAGCACTTTGTCTTCAGAATATTCCTACGGTGACTTTTCACCTTCAGACTTTTTTCATCTTCATGTTAGAATGTTAGAAACAGTTGGCATGTTTCATGAGCTCTTTCTTATGGTGTGGTATCACACACAGTGCTGTAGAGTGACTCAAGGCTTGGCTTCAAGGCCCTATCCTTTCATTAATACCACTTTCAGCAGGTCACTGATTCCTTTGAACTATGGCTGCTTCTCAAAACTAAGCAAAGCTACGAAGATAGAAGAAATATCACTTCTTAGCTCACATTTTTGCTCTCATGAGCCACAGTTTTAGTTCTCAATTAGATTTCCTCTCGAACCAGTCTCCAAAGGATATTTCTTGAGTTATTCTAGTCTCCCCTATGGTTGTGACCTCCAACATGATATTCATCTGAGAGCTTAGTGCCAAGGCCTGAAGCCAGCACACAATAGGTTCTCAGTACATGCTTCTTAAATGACCGACTATATGAAAGTGCTGCACTCAATATGCCAGCAAATTTGGAAAACTCAGCAGTGGCCACAGGACTGGAAAAGGTCAGTTTTTAAACTAAGCAAAGCTACGAAGATAGAAGAAATATCACTTCTTAGCTCACATTTTTGCTCTCATGAGCCACAGTTTTAGTTCTCAATTAGATTTCCTCTCGAACCAGTCTCCAAAGGATATTTCTTGAGTTATTCTAGTCTCCCCTATGGTTGTGACCTCCAACATGATATTCATCTGAGAGCTTAGTGCCAAGGCCTGAAGCCAGCACACAATAGGTTCTCAGTACATGCTTCTTAAATGACCGACTATATGAAAGTGCTGCACTCAATATGCCAGCAAATTTGGAAAACTCAGCAGTGGCCACAGGACTGGAAAAGGTCAGTTTTCATTCCAATCCTAAAGAAAGGCAATGCCAAAGAATGTTCAAACTACTGCACAATTGCAGATATCTCACATGCTAGCAAAGTAATGCTCAAAATTCTCCAAGCCAGGCTTCAACAGTATGTGAACTGTGAACTTCCAGATGTTCAAGCTGGATTTGGAAAAAGCAGAGGAATCAGAGATCAAATTTCCAACATCCATTGGATCATAGAAAAAGCAAGAGAGTTCCAGAAAAACATCTACTTCTGCTTTATTGACTACGCCAAAGCTTGTGACTGTGTGGATCACAACAAAATGTGGAAAATTCTTCAAGAGATGGGAATACCACACCACCTTATCTGCTTCCTGGGAAATCTGTATGCAGGTCAAGAAACAACAGTTAGAACCAGACATGAAACAATGGACTGGTTCCAAATAGGAAAAGGAGTACGCCAAGGCTGTATATTGTCACCCTGCTTATTTAACTTCTATGCAGAGTACATCATGAGAAACGCTTGGCTGGAAGAAACACAAGCTGGAATCAAGATTGCCGGGAGAAATATCAATAACCTCAGATATGCAGATGACACCACCCTTATGCCAGAAAGTGAAGAATGAAAGAGCCTCTTGATGGAAGTGGAGAGTGAAAAAGTAGGCTTAAAGCTTAACATTCAGAAAAATAAGATCATGGCATCTGGTCCCATCACTTCATGGCCAATAGATGGGGAAACAGTGGAAACAGTGACTGAGTTTATATTTTGGGGCTCCAAAGTCACTGCAGATGGTGATTGCAGCCATGAAATTAAAAGACGTTTACTCCTTGGAAGGAAGTTATGACCAACCTAGACAGCATATTAAAAAGCAAAGACATTACTTTGTCAACAAAGTCCTGTCTAGTCAAGGCTATGGTTTTCCAGTGGTCATGTATGGATGTGAGAGTTGTACTATAAAGAAAACTGAGTGCAGAAGAATTGGTGCTTTTGAACTGCAGTGTTGGAAAAGACTCTTGAGAATCCCTTGGACTGCAAGGAGATTAAACCGGTCCATCCTAAAGGAGATCAGTTCTGTGTGTTCATTGGAAGGATTGATGTTGAAGCTGTAACTCCAATACTTTGGCCACCTGCTGTGAAGAGCTGACTCATTTGAAAAGACCCTGATGCTGGGTAAATTGAGGGCAGGAGGAGAAGGGGATGACAGAGGAGGAGATGGTTGGATGGCATCACCAACTCAATGGACATGGGTTTGTATGGACTCCAGGTTGGTAATGGACAGGGAGGACTGGCGTTCTGCGGTTCATGGGGTCACAATGAGTCGGACACTACTGGGCGACTGACCTGAACTAAACTGAGTTACACATGCTTTCTGTTACATGTTCCTTTTTCATTTTATATTTACAACTCTTTGAACATGTAAATAACATTCTTAGCCCTGGCGAAATAGACCAGAGCCTTGATTTGGTCTGCAGGCTGCAATTTGCCAATCTTTGATACAGAATGTTATTTATGTGGCCTTCATTTTTGTTAAGGATAATGGATAGAAATTAATGAGTTTAGCATCCAACTCAAAAATTAATGAAAGGACAAATCAAAGAATATAGAACAGAAATATTCAGATAAAGAGTAAATTAAATTGAAAATGCATTCATGAAAATGATCAGTACAGCCAAAAGATGGGGCTTTAAATGACAATAAAATTGAATTAGTGTATAACAATTTAATTTGATCAAATGGCAAAGTAAGAAATGAAAGAAAGACTGTCCATTTATCAGATGGAGACATACACTGATGTGCAGTTAATCCTAGATGTGTTGTGTTGGAGAATAGACTATAATCTGGATATCAGAGGCCATAATTATTCATGAATGGTTATGAGAAAGAATGCTTTACATATGGCCAGAATGATGGTATAATCAAATCTGAAGTGTGTCTAATATAGTCTGACAACATTACAATCATAATAAATTATTGTTTGGGTTTAATTTGAAAAGAAATTGTAGGGAATCAATCACCAAGATTCCTTGGAAAACAAGCTCAGAGTGATCTAAAATTTTTTAACATAGCAAATGATCAGGAGATAGGTAATTGCTTTTCTACCATATGACAGAAAACAAACTAGGGACTTTACATATAGTGGAGAAGAATTCTGCATGGCTCCTGACCTCATGGAATTTATCTCCATTAAATATCTAAATATAAACTTGAAATAATGATTACAAAAAAATGAGAAGTATTAAGAAGGAAAACTCAGGATGTAATGAGAAAGAAAAATAGGAGGGAAGAGAATTTTATTGGGAAACAAAAGTTCTCTCTGTGGAAGAAGTACTTGGATAGAAAGCCTGGCTATGAGTAGGAGTTAGCCAGTCTAAAGGTGGAAGTGGGAATGATGGTAGGCCAGAGGTCATGCCAGAAGCAGCAGCATAGGAGGCTCTTGATTTGTGGAATGATAGAGGCTAGTGTTTGAATTATTTGGTGAGAGAAATGGATTATACAGTGGATGCACTTTAGTAATTAAAGAGAGGATGGAGGACAAAGATATTGAAGGCCTTGGCAAAGATTATCTCATTGTAATCTCAGTGAGATAAGAAGTCATAGAATGTTTTTTTAATGTTTACAACATCAGTTTAGAAGGTGGGTGGAGAATGATTTATAGCAAACAAAACATGTAGAATTAAAGATGCTGATGGGAAGCTTCAGAGATCAGGTAAGAGATGATGGTGATTTGGTCTAGGGCTGTGAGTTGAGATGGTGAAATGTGGGCCTATTTGTGACAAAATCTGGAGATAGAATAGACAGTGTTCTGTGGACTCCCTGGAGGAAGATGAAGGATTTCTCATCTAATAGCTTCTGATTCTCATGGAAATGTGGAATGAGATCAGCAGCTGAAAGTGGTAACAGCAGTGTTTTTTTTTTCAAACATACAAACTTTGGCTTCATGTTAGAATCATCCAAGCAGTTTAAAAACATGCTAAAAAATCATGTGCTTAGTCACTCAGTCATGCCCAACTCTGCAGCCCCATGGAATGTAGCCCATCGGGCTCCTTCCTTCCTGTGATTCTCCAGGCAAGAATCTGGAGTGGGTTGCCATGCCCTTCTCCGGGGGATCTTACCAACTCAGGGATAGAACCCAGGTCTTCTGCATTGCAGGTGGATTCTTTACAGTCTGAACCCCTGGGAAGTCTGTGACAACTGGAGTGGGTAGCCTATCCCATCTCAAGGGGAACTTCCCAAACCAGCAGTCAAACTGGGGTCTCCTGAATTGTAGGCAGGTTCTTTACCAGATGAGCTACAAGAGAAGCTCTAAAAATGTGCTAAAGTTTACCTAATCCCTAGAAATTAATTTAATTGGCATGAGGTCATGCCCAGACATGTGCAATGTTACCCAAATAATCTGCCTGTGGCCTAGGTCAGACACTCCCTTGAGGCAGAAGTGGAGTATAAAGTGCATTTGAAGTTGGCACTCACAGATATATAGTGCTGAAGCTCTTTTCTGGCCTCAAGAGTCAGGGACTGAAAAAAAAACAGTTGAGTTTATTCAGGAGATTGCCAGCAAGTGTGATGGGAGAGAGAAGGCCACTTGAGGCATCTATAAGAGCATGATTATGATGATAAGTCATGGAGATAAGATGGTAAGTCTAAACTGGCTAAGAAAGAAAGTCAAGGAAGGGCTGGCCCAGATAAAAGGGGTGAAGTCACTAAATAAGACATACCATGAAGGTCACTATGTGACTGAATAAAGATGAGAAGCAGGTGGGGTTTGAAGGAGAAGGGAAGAGGTTTGGTCTGAGAGTTATTTAGAGGAGCAAAGTAGAGGCAACCTCTTTATCTTTGGGAGAGAATATAACAGCTACAATGGCTGAAAAGAAAGAAGCACCCTCAGGGAATATGTGTCAATTAAAGTAGAAAAGTGAAAAGGGATATTTGAAGGTTAAGGGTTTTTGTCTTATGGATTATGTTACATGTTATCATCATTCTGAGTTACTTCCTAAGGAAAATTCACATGAAGCACTTGACCATGAATATCTAAAATCCCTCATTCAGTGGGAAAATAAAAAATATTGGAAAGTACAGAACTCATTGTATTTAATAATACTGTCTAATGAGAAGACTAAAAACTGGAGTGAATTTTATATAAATTATTAGACACACAGTTTGTGTTGTAGATATTGGGTACTGTCAATAACCTTTGGGCATTGAAGTAATGCTATGATAGGTTAAAACTCAAAAATGCTTCATCGTGTGGCTTGAACTCAAATCACAGCTCTGCCACCTATAAGATGTGTTACCCTGGGCAAGTGACTTGAGCTGTTGTGCATCAGCTTCCTTATCTGTAAAGAGGGATAGTAATCATACCTATCTCATAGGACACTATGTAAAGTTCCTAGAATATTAGCTAGCGCATAAGTAAGCATTCAGTGTGCAGATAAATACATTGATAGGTAATTAAAATTTCTAAAGCATATTATTTAAGAGCCTGTCTGCTCACATCAGATCCTTTCTTAAAAACCTTGACTGTCTTCCTATTACTCTTAGAATTAAATCAACCTCCTTTCTGTGATCTGGCTCCTTCCTACGTTTCCGGTCCCGTTGTTATATCATTTTCCCCTTTGCCACACCTGAAGGTCAGTGCTCCAGTCTCTCCCAGTCATTGACATTTGTAAAGCTTTTTGCTCCACAGAACTTACACTCCTCCTTGGGATTCGTTTGTGTTCCTAATGTCCCTGGCGCATTCAGTTGAGTTTCCCTTGCCCTTTTTCTTAATACTCCACATTTGATAATAAGAAGCAGCACCCCTCGGCCCCACATAAAGAATCCCAGCTTGAAGCGTGAGGTTCTCAGAAGCAAAATAAAACTCTTGAGTATTTAAAAGTTAATCAGCATTTTAATTACTGAGCTTTAAGCTTTTCTCTTAAAAGAAGGAGCAGAGCACATCCATGCTGACAAACTGAGTTTGAGGCTGATGTTACTTGAAATGTCAGTTAAAAACCCTTGAAAGGAAAATCAGAAGCGATAACATGGTGAGAGCAAAAGAATCCCCTGGGAGTCAAGAGCACTTATCTGATGGCCTGAGCTTGCATGTGGTATTTGGGGTTCTGGCATCCCCAGGCACAGGAGGTGGATTTTGCACATACATGCCCAGGAAGCTCAGCAGAGAGGCCGTATCAGGGTTGTTCCTCTGCCAGCTGAGGCTTTTGTTCCTGGAATGCTAGGAAGCTAAGCTGGCTGCAGAATAAAAATGACGTGAGTTCACAGAAATATAGGGTTTGATTAAACCATTATTCTAAGTAAAGCTGCCTTTTCTGCTTCAAATTCCAAAGTTGAAGTTCAGGATGGGGAAAAAACCCAAGCATTCCCTGCTTCCTTTGCCACCCTCAAATAATGGCTTGTTTAAAACATCCTTTGTGTGTGTGTGTGTGTGTGTGTGTGTGTGTGAAGTTTTGACAGTTCTCAGCTGAGTAGGCAGTTTGTTTCTTGTCAGCTCCCCAGTCCTACTCTGGCAGCCTGAGCTATTTCATCCTGAGCCTGTTTTGCGAGTGGGTCCTGACTTGAAAATTCTTGAAGGTCACAGAGGCCTAGGTTTTTCCAAGTGTTAACAACAGAGAATTTGAACTGAAAAATCATCTGTTTTCTTTATTCGAGCAGTGGAAATGTCCTACGGCTGTTCATTATTTGGTACTTTGTTGATCAATTTTTCATACGTAGCCGATTTAGCCAATTCGTTCATCCATTTCCCTTCGGGAAGCTTTGTCAGGGCCCTTCATTTACATACTGTAATGGTGCTGGTGCTGTCAGTCCACTTAAACTAATCTGTTTTGTAACCCTGTAAAAACACTGGATAGGTCCCAGGCATCTTCCAGATAGCAGAAAAGCATGCAAATAGGCCGGTTTTTGGTAGGTTTACAAAGGGTCAGTTTGAAATCTCATTTTCTGGACAGTGGTCTGTGAACCTCTCATCTGTCCTAATAATAGTGTTGGTTTTCCGTGATAAAAGAAAATAAATATTCAATTTCTCTTCAAATGATTTAAAGACATAGTGCTGAGGAGATGGAAGAAAAGGTGAATAGCAAGAAAAATAATACTAGAAAGATTTTGTAAATGTGGGAGCAGGAGGGAATTTTAACAATCACCTAGCAAACTTTTTGCAGATGGTGATGTAAGGCTTACCCAACTAATTAATGTATGCAGTGGGGCCAGAGCTTAGATCTTCTTGTTCTCAGGCTAGTAGTCTTGGTTTTTTCCTTTGCCCAGCTGCTGGGTCTTACATGGTCCAAAGAGGCTTCAGCAGCCATAATAGTGGCTATTATTGATTAAAATGAATCAAACCAAACAACAAATTAGCCACTTCCATGGCCATGTTCCATCTTAAAAATAGTGGTAACAGCATCGCATTTTGACTCTTTGTTTCTACATCTGTCTTCCTTTAGATTGTCTCCAACATGGGACCTAACCTTGTCTTGAGTATTCTCGGGGCTCCTTTATTCCCCAGTTTTAATAAGAAATAATATACTTTACTGCATAAGATTAAGGCATACAGCATGGTGGTTTGATTTATATATATTGTAAATATATTTATTTATTTATATATGTATTGGAGAAGGCAATGGCACCCCACTCCAGTACTCTTGCCTGGAAAATCCTATGGATGGAGGAGCCTGGTAGGCTGCAGTCCATGGGGTCGCTGAGGGTTGGACAAGAGTGAGCGACTTCACTTTCACTTTTCACTTACATGCATTGGAGAAGGAAATGGCAACCCACTCCAGTGTTCTTGCCTGGAGAATCCCAGGGACGGGGGAGCCTGGTGGGCTGCCGTCTGTGGGGTCACACGGAGTTGGACATGACTGAAGTGACTTAGCAGCAGCATTTATATATGTATATATATTTAATTTATATATATTGTAAAATAACTACCACAATAGGTTCAGCTAACATCCATCTTCTCATATGATACAATAAAACAAAAAGAAAGGAACAGTGAAAAAGAATTTCTTCTTGCACAAAGCTCTCAGGATTTATTCTCTTAACTTTCCTATATACAACAGTGTTAGCTATAGTCATCATGTTGTACATTACATCTCTCTACTTAATTATCTTATAACCTTTTGACTGCCTTAGTCCAATTCCTCTTTATCCACCTATTCTCTGTCTCTGTCACAGATCTGATCTCATTTGTTTTTGAAGTATGATTGACCAGCAATGCTATGTCAGTTCCTGTCATACAACACAGTGATTAGATATTTCTATACATTTCAAAATGATCACAATGATAAGTCTAGTTACCAGCAGTTACCATACAGAAAAAAGTATTACATAATTACTGACTATATTCCTCACACTGTACATTTCATACCCATGACTCACATATCCTGCAATGGAAATTTGTACTTTTGTACCCCTTAATCTCCCTCACTTATTTCACTCCTGCTCTAATCTTGTCCTCTACTGGCAACTAAATATTTGTCCTCATTATCTAAGAATGTTTCTGTTTTGTTATTGTGTTCAATTTTTTTAAGATTCCTCATATAATTGAAAATATATAGTATTAATCATTTACTGCCTGATTTATCTCACTCCAATCAAGTATATGGTATTTCTTTCCATTTGTCTCATCTTCAATTTCTTTTATCAGTCTCTTATAATTATCAGAGTACATGATTTTTACTTCTGATTTAAATTTATTCCTAGGTAATTTATACTTTTTGATGTAATTGAAAATGTTATTGTCTACCCAGAGAGATGATATAGGGAGGGTGGTGGGAGGGGGGTTCAGGATTGGGAACTCATGTACACCCATGGCGGATTCATGTCAATGTATGGCAAAACCAATACAGTATTGTAAAGTAAAAAAATAAAAAATATCCAAAATATATTAAAAAATTTTTTAAATTTATCTATTTTTTAAATTTTAATTGGAGGCTAGTTGCTTTACAATATTGTGGTGGTTTTTGCCATATATTCACATGAATCAGCCATGGTTTTGTTTTGATGTATAAAATAGCAACAGATTTTTGTATAGTAAATTTGAATCAAGCAACCTGACAAAATTAATTTATGAATTCTAATGTTTGGGTGACATCTTTAGGACTTGCTATGGTTTCTATCATGTCATCTGCAGACAGTGCCAATTTTACTTCTTCATTTTCAATTTGGATGCTTTTAATTTCTTATTCTATCTTGATTGCTATGGCTGGGACTTCCAATACTATGTTGAATAAAAGAGACGTGAGTAGACATACTCATCTTGTTCCTGATCTTAGAGGAAATGCTTTTAGCTTTCACAATTTAGTATGGTGTTAACTGTGTGCTTACTGGGCTTCCCAGGTGGTGCAGTGGTAAAGAAAGCACTTGCCAATGCAGAAAACATAAGAGATGTGGGTTGAATCCCCGGGTTGGGAAAATATGCTGGAGAAGGAAATGTAACCCACTCCACTATTCTTGCCTGGAAAATTCCATGGACAGAGGAGCCTGGCAGGCTACAGTCCATGGGGTCACAAAGAGTGAGACACGACTGAGCATGAATGTGGGCATATTATGTTATGTTCTCTCTGTACCCACTTTGTTGACTGTTCTCTTTATGACTGGATGTTGAATTTTGACAGAAACTTTTTATGCATTAATTGACATAAACATGTGACTTTTATTTTTCATTTTGTTAATGTGATGTATCATTGATTTTATGGATATTGGATCATACTTGCATGCCTGGGGTAGATTCTATTTGATCATGGTGTATTGTTCTTTTAATATGTCATTGAATTCAGTTTGCTAATATTTTGTTGAAGATTTTTTATATATTTATCAGTGATATTGGCCTCGGGTTTTCTTTTTTTTGTGACATCTTTAATTTTGGTATCAGGGTGATTCTAACCTTGTCTGCTGGGTTGAGAAGCTTTCCTTCCTCTGCAATATTTTGGAGTAATTTCAGAAGGGTAGGTAATAACTCTTCTCCACTTGTATGATAAAAACTTACTCATCTCATCTTGAACTTTTATTGCTGGAAGTTTTTTTTTTTTTAATTATTGATTCAATTTCATTTCTGGTAATTGGTCTATTCATGTTTTCTATTTCATTCTAATTCGGGCTTGAGAAATTGTATATTGCTAGGAATTTATCCATGTCTTCTATGTTGTCAGTTTTATTGGCTTATAATTGTTCATGGTGATCTCTTTTGATCCCTTGTATTACTGTGGTGTTGGTTGTGATTTCTTCTGTTTTATTGATTTTGGCACTCCTTTTTATTTGATGAGTCTGGATAAAGGTTTATCAATTTACTTTATGTTTCCAAAGAATGAGCTCTTAGTCTCATTGATATTTTATACTGTTTTTAGTGTCTATTTCATTCCTTTCTGCTCTGATCTTTATGATATCTCTTCTCCTACTAACACTGTGGTTTTTTTTTTTTTTTGTTGTTGTTGTTGTTCTTCTTCTTCTTCTTCTTTTTCTAGTCCATCTAGGTGTAAGGTAATGGTTTTCATTTTATATTTTTTCCTTGTTTCTGAGGTAGGCTTCTATTGCTATAAACTTCTCTCTTAGAATTGCTTTTCCTGCATCTCATAAATTGTGGGTTATTGCATTTTCATTTTCATTTGTCTCTAGGAATTTTTTGATTTCCTCTTTGATTTCTTCAGTCACTAATTGCTTTAGTATCCATGGTTTAGATTCCACATGGTTGTTTTCTACATCTCTAGTCTCATAGCTTTATGGTCTGAAAAGATGCTTGACATGATTTCAGTCTTAAATTTACTAAGCCTTGTTCTGGGTCATAGCAAGTGATCTATCCGGGAAGATGTTCCAAATGTGTTGAAAATAATGTGTACTCTTCTGCTTTCAGATGAAATGTTCTATATATATCTATTAAATTCATCTGATCAGATGTGTCCTAGATGGCCAGTACTTCCTTAATGACCTTATGTTTGAATGATCTGTTACTAGATATAAGATATTAAAGTCTTCTACTATTATTATGTTATTGTTAATTTCTCCATTTATTTCTGTTAATATTTGCTTTCTATATGTAGATAATCATATGTTGGGTACATATATATTTACAACTGTTATAGATTGATCTCTTGATCCTTATGTAATGTCTTGTTTGTTTCTTGTTACAGTCTTTTTTTAAACTCTTTTGTCTGTTATAAATATTGTTGCCCTGAATTTGTTTTTTCCTACTGATATGTAATACCTTTTTCCATTCCTTCCTGCAATTGCAGTTTATATGTGTCTTTATGTCTAAAATGGATATCTTATTACTGTCATTTTAATTGCTCAGTCACCTCCAACTCTTTTGTGACTCCATGGATTGTAGCTCCCTAAGGCTCCTCTGTCCATGGGATTTCCCAGGCAGGAATACTGGAGTGGGTTGCCATTTCCTTCTCCAGAGGATTTTCCTGACCCAAGAATCAAACTCATGTCTCCTTCATTGTAGGTGGATTCTTTACTGCTTAGCCACAAGGGAAGCCCAAGGATATTGTAGGCAGCACATAGATGGATCTTGTTTTTTATCCATTCAGTGACTCTTGTCTTTTGATTCAACATTTAATCTATTTAAAGTTAGCATCAGTTCAGTTCAGTTACTCAGTCATGTCCAACTCTTTGTGACCCCATGGACTGCAGCACACCAGGCTTCCCTGTCCATCACCAACTCCTGGAGTTTGCTCAAACTCATGTCCATTGAGTTGGTGATGCCATCCAGCCATCGTGTCCCCTGTTGTCCACTTTTCCTTCTGCCTTCAATCTTTCCCAGCAACAGGGTCTTTTCTAATCAGTCAGTTCTTGGCATCAGGTGGCCAAAGTATTAGAGCTTCAGCTCAGCATCAGTTCTTCCAATGAATATTCAGGATTGAATTCGTTTAGGATTGACTGGTTTGATATCCTTGCTGTCCAAGGGACTCTCAAGAGTCTTCTTCAACACCATAGTTCAAAAGCATCAATTCTTCAGTGCTCAGCCTTCTTTATAGTCCAACTCTCAAATCCACACATCATACTGGAAAAACCACAGCTTTGACTATATGGACTTTTGTTGTCAAAGTAATATCTCTGCTTTTTAATATGTTGTCTAGGTTGGTCATAGCTTTTCTTCCAAGGAGCAAGCATCTTATAAGTTCATGGCTGCAATCACCATCTGCAGTGATTTTGGAGCACAAGAAAATAAAATCTCTCACTGTTTCCATTGTTTCCCCATATGTTTGTCATAAAGTGATGAGACCAGATGCCATGATCTTCGTTTTTTGAGTGTTGAGTTTTAAGCCAGCTTTTTCACTCTCCCCCTTCACTTTCATCAAGAGGCTCTTTAGTTCTTCTTGGCTTTCAGACATAGGGATGCTATATGCATATCTGATGTTATTGATATTTCTCCTGGCAATCTTGATTCCATTTTGTGCTTCATTCAGCCTGGCGTTTTACATGATGTACTCTGCATATAAGTTAAATAAACAGGGTGACAATATACAGCCTTGATGTACTCCTTTCCCAATTTGGACCAGTCTGTAATTCCATGTCTGGTTTTAAGTGTTGCTTCTTGATGTGCATACAGGTTTCTCAGGATGTAGGTAAGATGGTTTGGTATTCCCATCTCTTTAAGAAATTTCCACAGTTTGTTGTGATCCACACAGTCAAAGACTTTAGCATAGCCAATAAAGCAGAAGTAGATGTTTTTCTGGAATTCTTTTGCTTTTTCTGTTACCAATGGATGTTGATAATTTAGAGTAATTATTGACAATTATAGACTTTTCCCATTATGTTAATTATTTGGCTTTTAGTAGTTCTTTTTTGTTCCTTTATTCTTTTGTTCTCTTTCCTTGTGATTTTATGAGTGTCTTAAGTGTTTTGCTTGGATTCTTTTGTGTTTGTCTATCATAGATTTTCAGTTTTAGGTTACCCTGAGGTTTATATATAGCTGTTGCTGGTAACTGATCAAGGTACTGATAATGTAGGCTATGGTGGTTCAGGTCTGGTTCCCCCCCCAACTGGTGGGTGAGGCCAGCTTCTGGGGACTCTTACTGCAGGGCCCTGGGACTGGTGTAGGTTCATTGGTCAACAGGGCCAGAGGGTCCCGGGGCTAGTGCTTGCTCACTGGTATGCAAAACCAGGTTACAAAGTCCCTGAATACAGGGCCCTGGGGTTCCTAGAATGGATGTTGGCCTGCTGATTGATGGACTCAGATTCTTATGTGTCTGGTTGCGGTTTCCCAGAGCTGGTGTTAGCTCACTGGTGGGTGGGGCCTAGGGGGTTCCAGTGGTGGTGCCAGCCTGCTGGTGTATATGCTGGCTTTTGGCACAGCTGGCTGTGGGGCTATGATGACTTGGAGGCTTGTGTCCACTCTCTGGACTAGAACACCTCTGGAGCACAAATATCCAAGCTGTTATGACTAGTCTTTCTGGCCATAAGGGCCTAGAAGGTTCTCTCCACAGTAGGTAAGGCTGTGACTACTTGCCTAGGCATGAATAAGGCAAGCTTTAGGACTGGAAAACTCCTTGTTTGAGTATCCAAATTAGGCAGATTTGCATCCTGCTGAGATCCCTGGTCAAAGTGAGCCCCAAGCATGGTTCTGCAAATCATCAAAGCTATGGTGGTTCTTATTATTTGGGTGCTGCAAGTATGAATTCAGTCTGCCAAGACTTGTATGCCAGTAGTTCCAAGCCTTTCTTCCTTGATCTGTCATATTCAGAGTGCCTGTAGAGCAAGATCAGAGTAGGAGCTCCCACTAAGTGATTTCAGTGCTGGGAGAGAGCTGTTTGTTTTCTGTGGGTTCTCTTTTTCCTCTGGAGGAACTGGAGATTCAGGGGAGCTGTTGCTGTGGTGCTTTGCTGGCCTGGAGGAGAGGTAAAATGATCAAAGTTCAGCCACTTCTCTTACCTTCTCATGAAATCTGTCTTCGTCACAGGTGCAGGGAGCTGCTTCCGCTTCACCCTCATATTCTAGGATTCTCTCAGTGGTATCTTGTTCTTGAATAGTTGTTAGTTGTCTTCTTCTGATGTGGGAGCAAAATCAGATATTTCATCATCCTGGTGGACTGATTTTTCACTTGTACAATTTTTGATGGGAAGTCTAGCCTCAATAAATATTTCTTGAGTGGATAGGAGTCTTATATACCTATTACGTTAGGAAAAAGATAAATGACAGTCTTTAACTATGGCAGATATTTCAGAAAGTTCTCCTGTAGTTACTGTCTTGTGTGCTGTTGATTCTGAAGTTGTAGCAAGACCTTTCACTTACACAGTTTTTTCTTATATAAGTGAAAAAATAGAACAGAAAAACAGTTCTCTAAAATAACCACTCCAGATCTCAGTATCAAAAACTAAACAAAACAGAAACACAAGAACTTATAAATTATTAAGGGGTTGTACTTTGTGTTCATAGAGCATGTTTCATCTCTCGGACTCCCTGTGCTTTTAGAGAATCAACTCCTTTATCATGATGACGTTTTGAATGTGGATAGGGGGTAGTATTATTTTGCTGATAGAAAAAATGAGACTCAGTGGTGTCAAATGATTTCCTTGGGGTCACAAAGGGCTCATTCTGTGTTTGTTATTTGTTTAGAAGTTGCTTCTGAAAAGCATTGCTGCTTTACTGTAGAGAAGCTATTAGATAGCCATGGGTCAGAACCTTGTCCCTGGGATTTCCTATTTATTGGAAAAGTTAGGAAGCTAGTTACAGGTTAGCTGGGCATTTTTCCTTCTAACATCTTAATGAAGATTTTCTTTAGCAGACGAACAGAAACCAGAACAATTTTAGTTCTCTAACCCCAAGCGCCTTTATCTTTATCCTCTGGAATAAAGATACAGCTGGAACTCTTTCCTCTGCCCTAAACGCCTTTGTTTTTAAAGATGCTGTATACATTCTTCTAGGTAAAATTTAAATTTTAAAGTTGTTGCCAAAAAGCACTCTCTAAATGCTTTTTGTTAGGTGCTATTTCAATGAGAGATTATTTTTGAACTTTAAACATTTCACTGCTAAAGCAGATATTGTTTGGGGAGATGTGTTTTAAATATTTTTAAAAATTTATTAAATTTTTAAATTGAATTATAATTGGCATATGATATCATGTTAGTTTCAGGTATACTATATAATGATTTCATATTTGTATATATTGTGAAACAATCACTACCATGAAGTCTAGTAACCATATGTCACTATACAAAATTATAATATTACTGATCATATTCCTTGGGCTGTATATTATACCTCCATGGCTTATTTCTTTTATTAAGAGGGTTTACCTCTTAATCCCCTTCCACTATTTTACCAAAGCCTCATTTCCTCTCTTCTGATAGCCACTTAGCTTTCTATATATCTATGAATTTTTATTTTTTTTAATTCTACATTAAAGAGAGATCATGTGATATTTGTCATTCTCTGTCTGACTTATGTTACTCAGCATAATACCCTCTAGATTCACTCATGTTGTTGCAAGTGGCAAGATCTCATTTATTATGACTAATATTCCATTGTGTATTTATTGTGTGTGTTTGTACACACACAAACACATACATATGTATGTACAC
>SJYT01069096.1:123821-141941 GCA_006410635.1 Cephalophus harveyi | reverse complement strand
AGCCCCAAAAAAGAAAGTCTGACACTGTTTCCACTGTTTCCCCATCTATTTCCCATGAAGTGATGGGACCAGATGCCATGATCTTCGTTTTCTGAATGTTGAGCTTTAAGCCAACTTTTTCACTCTCACTTTCATCAAGAGGCTTTTTAGCTCCTCTTCACTTTCTGCCATAAGGGTGGTGTCATCTGCATATCTGAGGTTATTGATATTTCTCCCGGCAATCTTGATTCCAGCTTGGGCTTCTTCCAGTCCAGCCTTTCTCATGATGTACTCTGTATAGAAGTTAAATAAGCAGGGTGACAATATACAGCCTTGACGGACTCCTTTTCCTATTTGGAACCAGTCTGTTGTTCCATGTCCAGTTCTAAGTGTTGCTTCCTGACCTGCATACAGATTTCTCAAGAGGCAGGTTAGGTGGTCTGGTATTTATTCCCATCTTTTTCAGAATTTTCCACAGTTTATTGTGGTCCACACAGTCAAAGGCTTTGGCATAGTCAATAAAGCAGAAGTAGATGTTTTTCTGGAATGGACACTTAATTTTACCTTCATAGCTTGGATACTATAAATAATACTGCAACAAACATTAAAATGCATATATCTTTTCAATTTTTTTGGTAAAAACCTAGAAGTGAAGTCGCCAATTCAAATCATATTCAATCAATTGCTAAATCATTGTAGTTCTATTATTTATTTTTAGAGGAACTTCTGTATTGTTTTCCATAGTGGCTGCATCAATTTACTATCCTTATAATAGTTACTACGGTTTCCTTTTTTCCACATTCTCACCAATATATGTTATTTATTGTATTTTTTTTTTCTTTTTTGATGATAACCATTCTGCCAGTATCTGTGACCTCAAAGGAAGTCCCAGTTGATTCCTGCTTCTTTGGGAGGTTCTTCCAGGATCAACAAGTAGATCTGACCAGGCTCCTTACTGATTACTTTCTTCTGTGCTAGGACTTGCAGTGATTTCATATACACCATTTACAAGAGAAGTCTGTTTCCTAAAGGCCTCCAGCTTTCCTGTATACAAACCCTTCTGACTTTCAAAGTCAGGTATTTTAGGGGGTTGTCTTCCTGGTGCCAGACCCCCAGGCTGCAGAGCTTGATGTAAGGCTCAGACCTCTTCCTCCTAGGGGAGAACCTTTCCAACTGAGATTACCATCCTGTTTGTGGGTTGAGTAGTCAGGGATGTGGATCTTGAGTATTCTGTGTCTCCTCCATTTCTACCCATCTTGTTATGCTTCTTTCTTTATATCTTTAGTTGTGAAAAATATTTTCTGCTTGTCTTCAGGTCATAAATAGTTTTTGTTTATTTATTATCTAGGGGAGAACCTTTCCAACTGAGATTACCATCCTGTTTGTGGGTTGAGTAGTCAGGGGTGTGGATCTTGAGTACTCTGTGTGTCCTCCATTTCTACCCATCTTGTTATGCTTCTTTCTTTATATCTTTAGTTGTGAAAAATATTTTCTGCTTGTCTTCAGGTCATAAATAGTTTTTATTTATTTATTTTTTTTCTTTTTAAATGTATTTATTTATTTATTTTTTACATTTTAATATTGTATCAGTTTTGCCATACTTCAACACGAATCCACCATGGTGTGTGTGTGTGCGTGCCCCTAGGAGAAGGTGAGCTCAGGATCTTCCTACTCTGCTACTTTGGCCATACATCTCAAGCAACTATTACTGATATCTGAAAGTAATCAAATATGACAACCTAATTATTCCACACATGTCCAATGATGTATTAAAATTCAATAGATTTCAATTCAAAGCTTACTGAATGGTTGTTCTACTTAGGCAAAATTGCATCAGTTATGGCAATAAGAAATATTGGTACTTGGCTTTATACTATAAGTGATACTGTCTTAAACATCATTTTATTTGCTTCTCCCAACAGTTTTGGGAAATGGGCATCGTCTCCATTTATATATGATGAAAGTAAGGCTCAGGGACTTGGTCAGTTTCAGGTAGAGAACAAACATTAGGGCTAGGATTTGAACCGTGGTTCTGGATTTAGTGTCTTCAGTATCCTCATTGTCATCAGTGCAACAGACATACCAAAATCTTTTGAGGAGTTTTCAAGCCTTTTGTAGATCCTAAGTACTTTACTAAACAGTTTCCATTAATCTTCATCTATCTGTAAAAATATTGTATTGGTATTGCCAATAATATTGGCAAATAATGTTGGCAAAAGGATGCCATTTATTACATGCTGATTGTATCTGGCATATTACCTGACACTTGAAATATACATTTTCATTTAACCTTAACAGTAATCCCAGGAAACTGAAGTCAGACTATAAATAAAGTACCTAAAGTGTGTTTTTAGATAAGTCAGATTATCTGTATTTTTATATCTGCGTCCTTGACTCAAGAGTATTGTATGAAGAGATATGGTATATATATCCCCTGTGCATGGCTCTTAAGAAGTCATTAATACCTGTGGAGCAGTGTTAGGTTATAGAAACTGTAAGGTCTCTGAACTGGGTGGAGAATGGAGAATCAATATAACTATGGGACTCAGCTCTGAAAGTGGCACTCACTATTGAAATATTAATACCAGGGGACAGGAACTTCCTTGTTGAGGACTTTGATATTAACTCTGAGAGCTTCCCTGGTGGCTCAGACCTGGGTTTGATCCCTGGGCTGGAAAGATCCTCTGGAGAAGGGAATGGTTACCTACTCCAGTGTTCTTGCCTGGAGAATTCCACGTACAGAGAAGCTTGGCGGGCTACAGTCCATGAGGTCGCAAAGAGTCGGGCACTACTGAGAGACTAACACTTTATTTTCACTAAGGAATGCAGTTGTAATGGAATTTTAAGCAACAGTTCTAAAATAAATAAAAGGAAATTCATGTGAGTCTGATGCCATTTAATCATTCTTAGAAGTGAGAAGGAGGTAAGTGCCTTCTACATTTATGGTTCATGAGGAATGCTGAGACACCTCATGGTAATTCATATGAGTAATTGTAGATAGGTGATTCTTTAAAAGAACGTTATGAACATAAGGTGTGAGATAAAAGATTAACCCCTGCAGAAGGATTACATATAAACAGCACTTGTATAGATGCATAAATCTTTAACAGAATGCTAGAAAGCTAAATCTAGCCACATAAAAGGCATTATAGCATATGACCAAGTGGGAATTTATTGCAGGAATGTAAGGCTGGATTAACATTAAAAAATTATTTAATGTAGTACACCATTTCGATAAAGGACAAAATCAATAAATGCAAAAAAAAAATTGAAAGAATCCAACATTTTTTCATGACTGAAAGAAATTCAAGGAACTAAGAATAGAAGGGAGCTTCTCAACCTAAGAGGGTGCATCTATGAAAAAAATACATTGTCAGTATCACACTTAATGATGAAAAAACCTCAGTATGTTTCCTTAAAAACAGAAACTAGACAAGGATATTTACTCTTGACGCTTTCATCTAACTTTGTACTGAAGGTCCTAGCTAGAGCAATTATGTAAAACATAAAAAAAAAAATAACCAAATTAGAATTGAAGAAATAGAGCTATTTCTAGTTTTGAAGATAGACAATTTGCAGATATAATCTTGTATGTAGAAAATTCTAAGGGGTTCACTAAAAAGATATTAGAACTAAGAAAAGAATCAGCCAAATTTCAAAGCCTAATATCTATACTAAATTGCTTGTATTTACAAATATAAAAATGAACAATCTGAAAATAAAGTAAAATTGTTTCCATTTTTCATAGCATCAAAAATAAAAAAGAAGTAAGTTTAACAAAAGTAGTGCTATTCTTGTGCACTAAAAACAACAAAATTAATTAAATAAGACCTAAACAAATGAAAAGACATTTGTGTTCATGGATTACAAAATAATATTGTTATAATGGGAATACTTCCTGTAGTGGGCTAAATTGTGATCCCCTCAAGAGAGATGTCCTCTTTTTAATTCCTGAAACCTCTGAATGTTACCATATTCAGAAAAGGAGTCTTTGCACGTATAGTTAAAGATCTTGATATATGTTCTTAGAAAAGTAAGGCAGAGGAGACTTGATACAGACTGAAGAAGAGACAATGTGACCACAGAAGCAGAGATTGTAGTATGTGGCCACAAGCCAAGGGATACCAGTAGCCACCAGTAGCTGGGGATACAAGGAAGAGATTATTCCTAGAACCTCCAAAGAAAATGTGACCCTGCCGATACCTTGTTTTAGAATTATGGCCTTCAGAACCGAGAAAGAAGCAATATCTATACTTTCAAGCCACCGAGTTTTTAGTGACTTATTACAGCAGATACAGGAAGTGAACACATGCTAAAAATGTGTTTATAGATTCAGCACCATCCTTGCTAAAATCACAGTGGGCTTTGCGGCAGAAATTGAGAAACTGATTCTAAAGCTCATTTGAAAATACAAGAGGCCCAGGGTAGTCAAAGCAATCTTTAACTAAAGAGCAAAGTTTGAAGACTGACACTTCATGATCTCAGTATTTATTACAAATTTATAGTAGTTGAGACAGTATGGTACTAACATAAGGATAGGGATATAAATCAGTGGAATAGAATTGGGATTCCAGAAATAAACCCTTATGTTTACAATCAATTGACTTTAGACAAAGTTTTCAAAATGATTCAGTAGAGAAAGAATAGTCTTTTCAAAAAGTGGTGCTGGGAAAGCTGAATAATCACATGTACAACAATGCATTTGGACTACTACCTCATACCATGTACAAAAATTAATTCAAAATCAATCATAGACTAAATGAAAGAGTTAAAACTATAGTGTCCTTTGAAGGATATATAAGAGTAAATGTTTGTGACCCTGCTTTAGGTCATGGCTCCTTAGATATAACACGAAGACATAAGTGATATAGAAAAAATGAACTGAGCTTCATCAAAATTAAAGACTTGTGTGATTCGAAGAATGACATCAAGGAACTGAGGACAAACTCCAGTGTGGAAGACAATGTGTCTAATTCATGCATCTAATAAGTTACTGGTATTCAGAATACATAAATATATATATTATAACACAATAATACAAAGACAAATAACTGAATTAAAACATGGACAGAGAATCTGACTTGAATTTCTCCGGAGAATATGTACGAATGTGAAACAAGCGTGTGAATAATGCTCGACATCACTAGTCACTGCTGCTGCTGCTGCTGCTGCTGCTGCTAAGTTGCTTCAGTCGTGTCCGACTCTGTGCGACCCCATAGACAGCAGCCCACCAGGCTCTGCCGTCCCTGGGATTCTCCAGGCAAGAACACGGGGGTGGGTTGCCATTTCCTTCTCCAATGCATGAAAGTGAAAAGTGAAGTGAAGTTGCTCAGTCGTGTCCGATTTGTAGTGACCCCACGGACTGCAGCCTACCAGGCTTCTCCGCTCATGGGATTTTCCAGGCAAGAGTGCTGGAGTGGGTTACCATTGCCTTCTCCACACTAGTCACTAGAGAAATACAAATTGAAACCACAATAAGATACCACTTTATACTGATTATCATGTTTAGAATCAAAAGACAGCAGCAAATGTTGGTGAGGATATAGAGAAAAAGGAATCCATATACATTGCTGATGGAAGTGTAAAATGATTGGAAAACAGTTTATTAGTTTGCAAAAGTTAAATAGAGTGATCATATGACCTAGAAATTCTACTCCTTGGTATACACCCAAGAGAACTGAAACATTTGTTTGTTTAAAAACTTGTACATGAATGTTCATGCCAAGATTATTCATGACAGCCCTCAAATGGAAACAATGCAGATGACCACCAGTTGATGAATAAACAAAGTGTGATATATCTTTACAGTGCAATATAATTTGGACACAAAAATAGATGAACCTTCACAACATTGTACCAGAGGAAAGTAATCAGTTCCAAAAGACCATATATTACATCATATTATTTACATGAAACGTTCAGCGTAGGCCGAATTATAAAGACAAAGTAAATTAGTGTTTGCTTAGGGCTAAGGAATGCATTGATGTTTGGGAGAAATAGGAAGTGAATGCTAATCTCTATGGAGTTTCTTCTTAGAATTATGAAGATGTTCTAAAATAGTGGCAATGGTTGCACAATTCTGTGAATATGTTGAGAACCACTGCATTGTGCCTATTAGAGTGGCAAATTATATGCTATGTGAACTATTTTGCAATAAAGTTGTTTCAAAGTCAAACTACAATTATAACCAAAAATAGATGGGGAAACAGTGGAAACAGTGTCAGACTTTATTTTTTAGGGCTCCAAAATCACTGCAGATGGTGACTGCAGCCGTGAAATTAAAAGACGCTTACTCCTTGGAAGAAAAGTTATGACCAACCTAGAGAGCATATTCAAAAGCAGAGACATTACTTTGCCGACTAAGGTCCGTCTAGTCAAGGCTACAGTTTTTCCAGTGGTCATGAAAGGATGTGAGAGTTGGACTGTGAAGAAGGCTGAGCACCGAAGAATTGATGCTTTTGAACTGTGGTGTTGGAGAAGACTCTTGAGTGTCCCTTGGACTGCAAGGATATCCAACCAGTCCATTCTGAAGGAGATCAGCCCTGGGATTTCTTTGGAAGGAATGATGCTAAAGCTGAAACTCCAGTACTTTGTCCACCTCATGTGAAGAGTTGACTCATTGGAAAAGACTCTGATGCTGGGAGGGATTGGGGGCAGGAGGAGAAGGAGATGACAGAGGATGAGATAGCTGGATGGCGTCACTGACTCCATGGACATGAGTCTGAGTGAACTCTGGGAGTTGGTAAAGAACAGGGAGGCCTTGCATGCTGTGATTCATGGGATCGCAAAGAGTCCAACACGACTGAGCGACTGAACTGACTGACTGACTGAATAATAGCTCCTTTTAAGAAAAGCATCCTTGGTAGATCCTCTAAAATTTTTGTTTATAATCAGAAAGGAAGAGGCTACTATAAAAAGAAAGGGAGGGAGGAAGACAAGGGGACATGGAAAAGAAGGAAGAAAGGAAAGAGGAAAGGAGGGAAGGGACTGCTATTTTAGTTAAATTTGGGTATGAAGGTGAAGTCGCTCAGTCGTGTCCGACTCTTTGCGACCCCATGGACTGTAACCTACTAGGCTTCTCCGCCCATGGGATTCTCTAGGCAAGAATACTGGAGTGGATTGCCATTTCCTTCTCCAGGGGATCTTCCCGACCCAGGGATCGAACCCGGGTCTCCCGCATTGGAGGCAGACACTTTAACCTCAAAAAGATATGTTATAATCGTAAGTTAGTGAAGCATTCAGAATTTCAAGACAGACCTGAGTTGGATCATCTATCAGTCTTTATATGTATATACATATATACATACATATATATATATACACAGACACACACACAAACACATAGACACATGTATGTACATGTATATATTCCTCTGTATATTTTAAATGAGGGATTACAACAAATAGTAATTAGGTAAGACACACGTGGTCATCAGTTTTTGGTTCTCCAATTAAGTTTTTCACTAACAGTGGAATTGTTTTAGTGTTTGAGAAGAAGACACAAGAATGCCTCTTCTTTCCTCAGTTCCATTATATCTTGAGAGTTCATGATCAAGGATGGTCCTTGCTCACACTATAGTACTCAAATGATGGAGAACCATGATGTCTAATTAGAACTTTATCATTAACGTTAGGTTACCTTGTATGGGATTCTTCTATTGTCTAATAGAGACAATTACAAAGTAAAAGCAAATAAATATTCTTGTTACACTATGCAAGATAAAAAGTAGATCACAGAAAATATGTCTGGTTTCCCCTTTATATGTATGTATGTATGTGTATATATATACACACACACATATATACATGTATATATACATACATATACATGTATATATATAACCTGTAGAGGTTGTCTTGTTACAACAAAACAGTCTAACTTTTTCTGTAGCCTGCTTTCCTAGGGTCAGTATAGTAATCCCTCAAGATACATGGATGTAGGAAATATTGTTTGTAGGATTGCCCACCGGGCCTTAAAGGAGCTACCTTTTCTGTTCCTAGGAAAACTAACACCTAACAAGCTCAATTTGTGTTTTGTTGTATTGCTAAGAGATAACATATTTTCAGTATCAAGAACCTGGGGATCAATCTCCTGAATAAATCATTGGTTAATCAATTCTCTAAAACACATGTACCCAGAAAAGTTTAGTTTTCCTTAAATTCTGTGTGGTAAAATTGCTGGCTTTCCATATAAGCATAGTAGTAGCAGTTTAGTTGCCAAGTCATGTTCCACTCTTGCAACCCCACAGACTGTAGCCTGCCAGGCTTCTCTGTCCATGGGATTCTCTAGGCAAGAATACTGGAGCCATGTAAGCATAGTTTCAACTTATAATAGATTTGCTTCTGCTTTTTACTCATTTTTTCAGGTATTTGTGGCTATATCTTTTTTTTTTTTTCTACTTCAAGGAATTAATGTTTTTAATGTTATAGGAGTTAACATTCATATCTGTGACTATAATAATGTTTAATCCTATACAGATTAATAATGGAATTGCTACTGCATTTTCAGTAGCAACTAATTTAGTATTTTACAGGATGAATAAAGCCAATCTGAAAAGGATGCTTACTTTAGAATTTGAACTGTAACATTCTGGAAAAGGCCAAACTATGGAGACAGTAAAAAGATCATTGTTTTTCAGGTGTTATGCAGATGGTGGGTCCAATAGGTGGAATACAGAGGATTTTTAGAGCCATGAAACTGTGGCAGGAAGGGGGACCCTTTTTGACTGCCTCTGTTCAATACACATACCAATCCATGAAGGGCTAATTCCTCATTTTCAGTTTTTTTTTTTTGGTCTATAGGATATTGCTGTACATGCCACAGACACTAGCATCTTAAACCTAGATAGAATATTGGCCTCTGCACTAAAGCTACCAGACTGTTAAGCTTGAGTGTCGCTGTCTTCCAAGAACCTATCAGAGCTATCCATCTGGTCCTTTATCTCTGTTTTCCTTAGCTAACTCCTCAAGTATAAAGCAACTTTCCCCATGTTCCAGTGATTTAATAGCTCCTACAAGTGCAGCCCTCATGGCTCACCTGGTAAAGAATTTACCTGCAATGCTGGAGACCTGGGTTTGATCCCGGGGTTGGGAAAATCTCCGGGAGAAGGAAATGGCTACCCATTCCAGTATTCTGGCCTGGAGAATTCTGTAGACTGTATAGTCCATGGGATTGCAAAGAGTTGGACACAACCGAGCAACTCACACACACACACAACTGCAGCCAGAACACCTGCACAAGTCCTCCTACGCCCTCCTAAACTTTAACTGTACCAGATTTCTAGCACATTGATCCTAATATTTTCTTTCTCACCATATGCCTTTTCCTTCTTACCTGCCTGCATCTATCTAGCTCATGTTTATAACGTTGATCTGTTCACTCCTGATAACATCCTGAATACTCAAGCTTTCTGTCCTTTTGGTCTACACTTAGAACAAATCAGTGCTTGAGGAACCCAGTGATGTATCATTTCTGTATCTGCACTCTTCTTAAAATACCGATTCTGACTCAGGAAATCCCAGGTGGGACTGAGGTTCTGTATTTTAACAAGTTCCTAGGGGTAGCTACAGAACACACTTTGAATTGTGAAGCTATAGGTGAGCATTTTTGAAAAGATTCAAATAGGATAAGTAGGTACAAAAATTCTAATGTCAGTCTGCTTCTCAGTTGAGTCCACATGACTGCCTACTTCTGTTATCTCTGTGTAGAAACTTACCTTTATAGCATTCTGCATACATTTTCTAAAAGCTGCTTCACAATCCCTTTTCTGCCCCCTCTTTTTTTTCAAGTCAGTCATTCTTCCTGTACCTCTGAAAATAGTGGTCCTTAACCTTCTTGCACATTAGAACCACCTGGAAAAATTTTAAAATTCCAATGTCCACCACACACTGGAACAAAATATTTTAAATTAAAAAAACTCACTTGATGATGCCAAACTTGCAACTAGGTTTGAGATTCTCTATCAAAATATTAAAAAACCCCACAAATGATTGACTTTAAAATAGGGCAAAGACCCAAGCAAACATTTTCTCAAAGAGCACATACAAATGGCCACAGGTACTTCAAAAGATGCTCAGTCATCATCAGGGAAGTACCAATCAAAATCACAGTGAGTTATCACCTCACCTTGTTAGGTGGCCGTTTTCAAAAAAATAGGAGAAAACAAATGTTGGCAAGGATATGAAAAAAAATTCCATTTTACACTGGTGTTCAAAATATGACTTGGTGTAGCCACTGTGGAAAACAGTATGGAGATTCCTCAAAAATTGAAAATAGAACTACCACATAATACAACAATTCTACTTTTGGATATATATCCAAAGGAAATGAAATCAGTAGATATTTGTACTCTCAAGTTCATTGAGCATTATTCACAGTAGGCAAGATATAGAAACAACCAAGTTTATGTCAATGGATGAATGGATAGAGAAAATGTAATAGACATTCACAAACACAGTAGAATATAATTTACCCTCAAAAAAACCCCATAAATCTTGAAACCACATGGATGAATTTGGAGGGCATGATACTAAACAAAATAATCCAGGCAAAGATAAACAAATACTGTGTAGTGTCACTTATGTGGAATCTTAAAAAAATGTGAGCTGATGGCAAAAATAAGTAGAGTGGTGATTGCCAGGGTATGGGAGTAGAGAGGAAATAAAGAGATGTAGGTCGATGGATATAAGCTTTCTGTAAATGTATTGTATGACATGGTGACTCTAGTTAATAATACTGTATTATATACTTGAAAGTTGCTAAGAGAGTCAGTCTTAAGTATTCTCAACACAAAAATAAAGAAGGGTGACTGTGAGGTGATGGGTATGTTAATTAACTTGATTGTGGGAATCATTTCATAATACATACATGTATCAGCTCATCACATTTTACATGTATTTAAATACATGTAATTTTATTTGTCAAATATAGCTCAGTAAACCTGGGGAAAAAGACAAAACTATCCTTTAAAAATCTCAAAAGAAATAAAACAATTTGTGTCAAGTAGATGAATAAAGAGAAAAGAGCTGAACAAACCACAGAGAACCATGGCTTAGATGGTGGGCAAAGGAGGAGGAACCGTTAAAAGAGAATAAAGGAGAAAGTCAGAGCTGTACTGGGAAATATAAGGAGGAGATGCTATTGAAGAAGCCACTGGAATAAAATATTTCAAGAATAACAGCAGGTTTAACAGTGTCACGTCCTGTGGAGAGGTAAAGAGAGATGAGAATTTTAAAGAGGTCTTTGGATTGGCAAGAAAGAAGCCATTGGTGAATTCTACATGCTTGAAATTTTTCAGAAACAGAGTTGGAAGCTCTGCATAGTAGTGAGTTGCTGCTTTCTATAGAAGTCACTTCCCCATCTTTTCTTGATGACGCATCTAAGTGTAAAATTTGAGAGGTGGGGGAAGAAAGAGAAGGATAGAAATTATTGCTTAAACATGAACTCTGGAGAGAAAAAAATGTGATAATGATAGCTACTCGATTGTGTCCGACACTCTGTGACCCATGGACATTAGCCCACCAGACTCCTCTGTCTATGGAATTCTCCAGGCAAGAAAAGTGGAGTGAGTAGCCATTCCCTTCTCCAGGCAATCTTTATGACCCAGGGATCAAACCTGGGTCTCTTTCATTGCAGACAGATTCTTTCCTGTCTGAGTCACCAAACTCTAATGTCTAGACCGAGAGTGCCAGGCTGCATCAGCACAGGAATGGCTGAGATGAGCTACTGTGTGCCCGAGATCAGGGGCAGTGGCCAAGTGGAACTACCCCATGCCCGAGGTCACGGGGGCTGCTGAGAGGAACAACCCCATGTCCAAGGAGCAGCAGTTGCGAGGGCACAGGAGGGCTGAGAGGAGCTACTCCACATTCAAGGTCAGGAGGGGCAGCCATGAGGAGATATTCCTTGTCCACGGTAAGGAGCAGTGACTGCACTTTGCTGGAGCAGCCGTGAAGAGATATCCCATGTCTAAGGTAAGAGAAATCCAAGTAAGATGGTAGGTGTTGCAAGAGGGCATCAGAGGGCAGACACACTGAAACCATAATCACAGAAAACTAGCCAAACTGCTCACATGGAGCACATCCTTATCTAACTCAAAGAAACTAAGCCATGCCGTGTGGGGCCACCCAAGACAGGAGGGTCATAGTGCAAAGGTCTGGCAGAATGTGGTCCGCTGGAGAAGGGAATGGCAAACCACTTCAGTATTCTTGCCTTGAGAACCCCATGAACAGTATGAAAAGGCAAAATATAACTCCCTGGGTTGGTAGGTGCCCAATATGCTACTGGAGATCAGTGGAGAAATAACTCCAGAAAGAATGAAGGGATAGAGCCAAAGCAAAAACAATACCCAGTTGTGGATGTGAATGGTGATAGAAGCAAGGCCTGATGCTGTAAAGAGCAATATTGCATAGGAACCTGGAATGTCAGGTCCATGAATCAAGGCAAATGGAAGTGGTCAAACAGGAGATAGCAAGAGTGAAGGTTGACATTCTAGGAATCAGTGAACTAAAATGGACTGGAATGGGTGAATTTAACTCAGATAACCATTATATCTACTACTGTGGTCAGGAATCCCTTAGAAGAAATGAAGTAGTCGTCATGGTCAACAAAAGAGTCAAAATGCAATACTTGGATGCAATCTCAAAAATGACAGAATGATCTCTGTTCATTTCCAAGGCAAACCATTCAATATCACAGTAATCCAACCTATGCCCCAACCAGTAATGCTGAAGAAGCTGAAGTTGAACGGTTCTATGAAGACCTACAAGGCCTTTTAGAACTAACACCCAAAAAAAGATGACCTTTTCATTATAGGGGACTGGAACTCAAAAGTAGGAAGTCAAGAAACAGCTGGAGTAACAGGCAAATTTGGCCTTGGAGTATGGAATGAAGCAGGGCAAAGGCTAATAGAGTTTTGCCAAGAGAATGTACTGTCATAGCAAACACTCTTTTCCAAAAACACAAGAGAAGACTGTACACTTGGACATCACCAGATGATCAACACTGAAATCAGATTGATTATGTTCTTTGCAACCAAAGATGGAGGAGCTCTATATAGTCAGCAAAAACAAGACCGGGAGCTGACTGTGGCTCAGATCATGAACTCCTTTTTAGCAAATTCAGACTTAAATTGAAGAAAGTAGGGGAAACCACTAGACCAGTCAGGTATGACCTAAATCAAATCCATTATGATTATACAGTGGAAGTGAGAAATAGATTTAAGACACTAGATCTGATAGAATACCTGATGAACTATGGATGGAGGTTCGTGACATTGTACAGGAGACAGGGATCAAGACCATTGCCATGGAAAAGAAATGCAAAAAAGCAAAATGGATGCCTGGAGTGGCCTTACAAATAGCTGTGAAAAGAAGAGAAATGAAAAACAAAGGAGAAAAGGAAAGATATAAACATATGAATGCAGAGTACAAAGAATAGCAAGGAGAGATAAGAAAGCTTTCCTCAGTGATCAATGCAATGAAATATAAGAAAACAACAGAATGGGAAAGACTAGAGATCTCTTCAAGAAAATTCGAGACACCAAGGAAACATTTCATGCAAAGATGGGCTCGATAAAGGACAGAAATGGTATGGACCTAACAGAAGCAGAAGATATTAAGAAGAGGTGGCAAGAATACACAGAAGAACTGTACAAAAAAGATCTTCATGACCAAGATAATCACGATGGTGTGATCACTCACCTAGAGCCAGACATCCTGGAATGTGAAGTCAAGTGGGCCTTAGAAAGCATCACTACGAACAAAGCTAGTAGAGGTGATGGAATTCCAGTTGAGCTATTTCAAATCCTGAGAGATGATGCTGTGAAAGTGCTGCACTCAATATGCCAGCAATTTTGGAAAAGTCAGCAGTGGCCACAGGACTGGAAAAGGTCAGTTTTCCTTCCAATCCCAAAGAAAGGCAATGCCAAAGAATGCTCANGTGGGCCTTAGAAAGCATCACTACGAACAAAGCTAGTAGAGGTGATGGAATTCCAGTTGAGCTATTTCAAATCCTGAGAGATGATGCTGTGAAAGTGCTGCACTCAATATGCCAGCAATTTTGGAAAAGTCAGCAGTGGCCACAGGACTGGAAAAGGTCAGTTTTCCTTCCAATCCCAAAGAAAGGCAATGCCAAAGAATGCTCAAACTACCACACAATTGCACTCATCTCACATGCTAGTGAAGTATTGCTCAAAATTCTCCAAGCCAGGCTTCAGCAGTATGTTAACCATGAACTGTGAGATGTTCAAGCTGGTTTTAGAAAAGGCAGAGGAACCAGAGATCAAATTGCCAACATCTGCTGGATCATGGAAAAAGCAAGAGAGTTCCAGAAAAACATCTATTTCTGCTTTATTGACTATGTCAAAGCCTTTGACTGTGTGGATCACAATAAACTATGGAAAATTCCGAAAGATTTGGGAATAGCAGACCACCTGACCTGCCTCTTGAGAAATCTGTATGCAGGTCAGGAAGCAACAGTTAGAACTGGACATGGAACAACAGACTGGTTCCAAATCAGAAAAGGAGTACGTCAAGGCTGTGTATTTGCACCCTGCTTATTTAACTTATATGCAGAGTACATCATGAGAAATGCTGGGCTGGAAGAAGCACAAGCTGGAATCAAGATTGCCAGGAGTAATATCAATAACCTCAGATATGCAGATGACACCACCGTTATGGCAGAAAATGAAGAGGAACTAAAAAGCCTCTTGAGGAAAGTGAAAGAGGAGAGTGAAAAAGTTGGTTTAAAGCTCAACACTCAGAAAACTAAGATCATGGCATCTGGTCCCATCACTTCATGGGAAATAGATGGGGAAACAGTGTCAGACTTTATTTTTTGGGGCTCCAATGTCACAGAGAAGGCAATGGCACCCTACTCCAGTACTCTTGCCTGGAAAATCCCATGGATAGAGGAGCCTGGTAGGCTGCAGTCCATGGGGTCGCGAAGAGTCGGACACGACTGAGTGACTTCACTTTCACTTTTCACTTTCATGCATTGGAGAAGGAAATGGCAACCCACTCCAGTGTTCTTGCCTGGAGAATCCCAAGGACGGGGGAGCCTGGTGGGCTGCCGTCTATGGGGTCGCACAGAGTCGGACACAACTAAAGTGACTTAGCAGCAAAGTCACTGCAGATGGTGATTACAGCCATGAATTTAAAAGACGCTTACTCCTTGGAAGGTAAGTTATGACCAACTTAGCATATTAAAAAGCAGAGACATTACTCTGCCAAGGAACGTCCATCTAGTCAAGGCTATGTTTTTTCCAGTGGTCATGTATGGAGTTGGAGTGTGAAGAAAGCTGAGCGCCGAAGAATTGATGCTTTTGAACTGTGGTGTTGGAGAAGACTCTTGAGAGTCCCTTGAACTGCAAGGAGTTCCAACCAGTCCATTCTAAAGAGGATCAGTCCTGGGTATTCATTGGAAGAACTGATGCTAGAGCTGAAACTCCAGTACTTTGTCCACCTCATGCGAAGAGTTGACTCATTGGAAAAGACTCTGATTCTGGGAGGGATTGGGGGCAGGAGAAGGGGATGACAGAGGATGAGATGGCTGGATGGCATCACCGACTTGATGGACATGAGTTTGAGTGAACTTCGGGAGTTGATGATGGACAGGGAGGCCTGGCGTGCTGTGATTCATGGGGTCGCAAAGATTCAGACACAACTGAGCGACTGAACTGAACTGAAACATGGAAAAATAAATATTTACTTGCAACAATGTTCTCATTTTTCTATGTAGTTAATGTGGATTCTATTCTTTTACCATCATTAAAGTCTTTTGTGGTAAGCATTTGTATTGAGAAAAGTCTCTGTTGACCATCATGTGGTCAGAAAGAGGCAGAAAGGAGGCCAGATGTTGGGACTTCAGTCCGGTTTCCATTAGGTGTTACTTTCTCCTGCCAACTTCCCAGAAAATAAGAGGAGAAGCCATTTTGCTGCTTTTGTTGTGGCATGCACATAAAATATTAGAAATGTTGTGCATTGGCTTATTGTTTGAAAAAGAAATGAAAACAGAAATAGTGTCTGAAAGAAATGGTTGCTTTTTTTCCTAGTATAGACGGAAAAGGATGCTCACTCTTTTGCTCTCTTCTTTTCTTTCTAGGTCTCTTTCTTTCTCCCGTGCCCCCCCACCCCCTGCTGTAGAGATATTCCATTCATAATATTAGATTTTTAATTTGTAAGTTTGCTAAAAATGTGATATACTTTAAAAGATTGCTATAAAAGAAGCAAATATGTAAATTACTTCTCTAGGTTTCATTTCAGATAATGTGCTGACAAACTGGAGATGATGAAGAAAAGTGTGTACCACATGCTTACTCGACTGATCTAAAATTTGTGTTATTGAATGATGGTCATGTTATATCCCATTAACAAAATATAGCTCTTAACAAAACCAATCAATAAACCAAAAAATAATAGACAAAACTTGGAAGGGCATTTGAATGTTTTATGCTTAAAAAACATAAATTATAAGATATTTTAGGGTATTTTAATCTTAAGACTTCACAAGATAATTCTTTCTTTTTTTTCTTAAAAGTAGACCAAGATGAAGGTGCTATAAGATGTGTTTTTGTTTGCTTATTTGACTAACGTTTTTTGAAAAACTTGTCGATGATGTGGTTAAATGTATGCTTTAGGGAAATTAAAAATTAAGAGAACTCTTAGATCTTAAATGGAACTTGGAAATGGTTCAACCTAAGAATGTAAAGCCCAGTAATGTTGAATATATGCTCTAAGTCATCTGGTTCACTATTTTTGAAATGGTCAGGTTTGTTCTTACTCAGCATCATCATGATAGAATATACTTTCTAATTTAAAAAATATTCAATTATTCTTAAAGTAATAAATTCATGTGATCTTTTGAACAGACTTAGAAACATAAAAAAGATAGATTGGGAACTCAAAGTTAATAAGCTGGAAATCACATCTGTTGGATATCATTATAAATTCAGGGCCTTTTTACAATATAAAAGGAATTACATAATTCTTCAAAATTACTCAGCACCAGAGGTATGAATTAAGGCTTAAATCTAAAACTCTACCAAATCTTAGTTTTGCAGTCTTTTTATAATAAGCACAAAGGAGTATACCAATCTCTGGATATAGAATTTCAGATTTCTTTAGAAGACATTCACATTCCCACATTGGATAGGACCATGAAGTGTGTATGGTTTCTAGTGCTGCTTTGATTTTGCATATAATATCCTATAATGCACTAGTGATAGTAGATTATCGAAATTCATCCAAGAGAACCGTTAGGATTTTTAACAAGGAACTGGCTAAAGCAATTGTGCGTGCCTGCATGCTAAGTTGCTTCAGTCATGTCTGACTCTTTGCAACTCTATAGCCCATAGTCCACCAAGCACCTCTGTCCATGGCATTCTCCAGGCAAGAACACTGGGGTAGGTTGCTGTGCCCTTCTCCAGGGTATTAGTCTCTTGCATTGACAGGCAGGTTATTTACCAATAGTGCCACCTGGGAAGCCCCAAAGCAATCGTAGGTGCTAGCTAAGCAAAGCTAAAATCTGTCGGGCAGGTAGTCCTGAAAGGAAGATGATGAGCAAGCAGGCTAGAACCTCAAAAGCATAAGCTTAAGCTTGGAGTCTCCATGAATTCCAAGGTCAATGAACAAATCTATATGAAAGACAAGTTAAGCAACTGCTTTTCAAATACTTGGTCTTTTCTACTTAAAGATTTTATGTTTTCTTTAATAAATTCTGAGTGAATCTTGCTGCAATACATGGGCTTTACAATACAGTTTTGGCATATTATGATTGCATTGGACATGCAGCAAATAAATTAGAGAAATTAGACATTTGGGCTTAAAGAAAATGTATGCTGACTTCCACAAGAATATGACTCTCTGCATCTACTGTATTGGGTGTTACTATTGCCTTTTAGGTCAAAACTTAATGGTCCTAAAAAAGGTCATTAAAATCTGTTCCCTAATCCCAGTGCTAAAGAAAACACATTAATTCTGAACTAGCATTATGAGTTAAAATATTAGAATCTTTTCAAAACTACAAAGAGTTAAAAATCACTTCATACTTAAAATTAGGGAAAGAGAGGCTGTGCTTTTCAAAAGAAAAAAAAAAGACATTTTGAGGTTGAAAGGAAAATCCTGCTTAAATACTTAGGCTTTAAC
>SJYT01069096.1:100286-123591 GCA_006410635.1 Cephalophus harveyi | reverse complement strand
TACTTAGGCTTTAACTTTACAACAGTTTAAAGAGATATACAATTTTTTGGTATAGTTTTTAAATTAATTTATTTTTAAATTGAAGGATAATTAAAGAATTTTGTTATTTTCAAAATTTACAGAATTTTATTTTCTATCAAACCTTAACATGAATAAGCCATAGGTATACATATATCCTCTCCCTTTTGAACCTTTCCCCCATCTCCCTCCCCATCCCACTCCTCTAAGTTGATACAGAGCCCCTGTTTGAATTTCCTGAGCCATACAGCAAATTCCCGATGGCTATCTATTTTACATATGGTAATGTAAATTTCCATGATACTCTCTCCATACATCTCACTCTCTCCTCCCCTTTCCCCACATCCATAAGTCCATTCTCTATGTCTGTTTCTCCATTGCTGCCCTGCAAATAAATTCTTCAGTACCATCTTTCTGGATTCTGTATATATGTGTTAGTATACAACATTTATCTTTCTCATCTGATTTACTTCACTCTGTACAATAGACTCTAGTTTCACCCACCTCATTAGAACTGATTCAAATGCATTCGTTTTTATGGCTAAGTAATGAAAGTGAAAGAGGAGAGCGAAAACGTTGGCTTAAAGCTTAACATTCAGAAAACGAAGATCATGGCATCTGGTCCCATCACTTCATGGGAAATAGATGGGGAAACAGTGGAAACAGTGCCAGACTTTATTTTTTGGGGCTCCAAAATCACTGCTGATGGTGACTGCAGCCATGAAATTAGAAGACGCTTACTCCTTGGAAGAAAAGTTATGTCCAACCTAGATAGCATTTTCAAAAGCAGAGACATTACTTTGCCGACTAAGGTCTGTTTAGTCAAGGCTATGGTTTTTCCTGTGGTCAAGAGGATGAGATGGCTGGATGGCATCACTGACTCGATGGATGTGAGTCTGAGTGAACTCCGAGAGATGGTGATGGACAGGGAGGTCTGGCGTGCTGCGATTCATGGGGTTGCAAAGAGTCGGACACGACTGAGCGACTGAACTGAACTGAACTGAAATATTCCATTATGCATATGTACTACAGTTTCTTTATCCATTCTTCTTTCAGTGGACATCTAGATTGCTTCCATATTCTAGCTGTTGTAAATAGTGCTGCAATAAGCAATGGGATACATGTGTCTTTTTAAATTTTGGTTTCCTCAAGTAATATGCCTCAGAGTGGGATTGCTGGGTCATATAGTGGTTTTATTGCTAGTTTTTTAAGGAAACTCCGTATCGTCTTCCATAATGACTATATCAATTTACATTTCCACCAACAGTGCAAAAGGGTTCCCTTTTCTCCACACACTCTCCAGCATTTATTGTTAATAGTCTTTTTGATGATGACCAATCTGGCCGGTGTGAGGTGATATTTCATTGTAGTTTTGATTTGCATTTCTCTAATAATGAGTGATTTTGAGCATCTTTTCATGTGTTTGTTAGCCATCTGTATGTCTTCTTTGGAGAAATGTCTGTTTAGGTCTTTTCCCCACTTTTTGATTGGGTTACTTGTTTTTCTGATAGAGATATACATTTTTATTAGCATTTGGAAAATGTGTTGAAAATAGTTAAAATGGAAGATTCCAAGACAGTATCATACATGAATAGGCTGAAAGTATTTCTGCTAGAGTTTTAGGAGTTGAATAAAGAGAGATTATATATTTCTGTAGCCTGGTCAAATTTGTAAAGGAAATGGTTTTATACAAATATTTCTACTTCAAAGCTAAGAAATACATAATTTGAAATTAAAAATGTGAATCCACATTAAGAAATATTTATATTAAGAACTATATTTTAGTATTTTATATACCATATTAAGACTAAAGAGAGATCAGATTGATATATCCATAGACAGATTACAAAGATGTCAGATGGGGTCTAAAAGATGGTTTATGAATGGTCTTTTCATATGGTCTATTCATATGCAGAATCATGACTCATTTACTAATACAAGTGATTCACGTGCTATTTCAAATACTATAGAGTTTCAGTACGGAGAAGGCAATAGCAAGCCACTCCAGTACTCTTGCCTAGAAAATCCCATGGATGGAGGAGCCTGGTAGGCTGCAGTCCATGGGGTCGCTAGAAGTCGGATGCGACTGAGCGACTTCACTTTCACTTTTCGCTTTCACACAATGGAGAAGGAAATGGCAACCCACTCCAGTGTTCTTGCCTGGAGAATCCCAGGGACAGGGGAGCCTGTTGGGCTCCTGTCTATGGGGTCGCACCTGTCTCTTATACACATCTAGATGTGTATAAGAGACAGGTATAAGGCTAACAGATCCAACTTGATTGTATATTTTCAACTACAGGGGCAAATTAGGGGCCAAGGCTGAGACTTTATACCATGAATGGAGATATGTGATCTATTTTTAAATATTTGGCGGGTTTTTTGGACAAGCTGTCCCTTACTATTCACAGGGCACTTGCTCTAGGACTCCCACGGATACAGAGCTCTGCTGCTGCTGCTGCTGCTGCTAAGTCGTTTCAGTCGTGTCCGACTCTGTGTGACCCCATAGACAGCAGCCCACCAGGCTCCCCCGTCCCTGGGATTCTCCAGGCAAGAACACTAGAGTGGGTTTCCATTTCCTTCTCCAGTGCATGAAAGTGAAAAATAAAAGTGAAGTAAGATTAGTTTTTCTGTATTCTTGAATGAGATAACCTGAAACCTTTTTGAACATAATAGTAGGAGTGCTTTAAAATCAGTATTTTTCATATATGTTTATGTGCTTCTATAGTAGAGGGATTACAGCTGTTCTTAAACCCTTAAAGAGGAAGAATATCTGATTGCAATAATGGCTAAGACATAATGTTTCCAAAGAAATCTCTCATATGTAAGTTAAAGGAGATTTGAAAAGTCTCTGTACAAATTAAATTGCCTGATACATTTTTATTGCATGCTTATTATTTACCCAGCAGCATACTAAACTCTGGAAATAAAAGATAATTACCATTTAGACATTTTAAAGAGTTCCTAGTCAAATTGGGAAGGTAAGCATGAAACCAAAATTGCAATACAGTGTGGTAAATCCTCTTATAAAGACATTCTATGAACTTGAGCATTCAAAGGGAGTAAATTGAGATAGGCAGAAAAGAAGATTTGAATAGTGAGGCATGTTCACAATAGAAATGTTCAAGTATTATATACTCATCCTTCATGGGGCCTGTGTATACTAGAAGGAACAAAACAGCAATGATTTTTCTCATATTTCAGTGTGGTTAACAAATGTGATCTTGTTTTCCTAGATAGAAATGGAAATGTTTATTTTATCCATGAGCAACTTGTACTTTGGGGTTAAAGATAAGATTCATTTTGTCCTTATTCCAGTTTGTGAAAATCTGTACCTACTTAGGAACAGCATCAACTATTAAACAATGACCTCTTATATGTGATAGACTTCTTGACCTCCTTAGCTAGGCAGTTAAATGATGCTTATTATATGAAATAGAAATAATAGCCATAATATATAATATTTATCATGTGCTTATTTTGTGTGAGGCTCTTTGCAGTTAACTTTATATGTATTACCTTATCCTTCCCCCATAAGAATTCCCTGAAGTAGATAAAAATGTTATTTTCATTTTCCAGATGAGAAAACAGAAGTGGAATAGTTATTTAATCTATTGAAAGTTTCACATTTAGGGAGTGATGTTGTTGGGACTGAAATTCAGGTTTGCCTGATAAGGCCTGTGTCCTTAGCCACTGTACTAGATTTGATATAAGTGAACTCTGAAGCTGAAGGCAAAGTATAGACAAAAAGGACAACTTTAATACAAAGTACCTAATTGAACAAAACTCGTGGAATTAAGAAATAAGAATTAAAAAAGCCAAGTAGCTTGGATTTCAAGAAAAACATTTTTCTTCCCTCAAAACATTCTCTTGTGTTTATATTGTGTTCTCTTTTTGTTTAGCTTTAAAGAATTTTTCTAATTACCACCGATTCTCCTATTGTCTGTGTCATATGAGAACATAGGGAGTACTGTTGGTAGTGGCACATAGAGTGATAAGCAACTATCAAATTTGTCTAAATGGAGAGAAAATCAAGACTGAGGTCTAATGTTCTTGGCATTTTGTTCCATTATTCTATTTTCAGAAGAAAATTCTAAACAATATTTACCATCTCTGTAATTCATTATACTGACAAATTTGTTTGGAGGAAAATATTTTTTCTTTATTCTAAGACATTTGGATAAGAATGATAAGTAAACATTTCTCTATAATGGTTTTAATATTTAAACAGGATTTCATCTCATTAGATAAAAATTCTGATAGAAGTATATAGGTGTTTTTATGCCCTTAACATTATTTTTCCTTTTGTACCTTTTATTTTTACTGGAAACTATGAATTTTCTTTGTATTGAAAATGCTCAAAGTCTTCTCTGGTTAAGTCTTCTGCATTTAGTCAGTTCAATAGTGTTCTGTTTTGCAGATAAACCCACTGAGGCCTTAGTGGTTGACAAATTTTGCCAAAGTCTTGCAACTTGCAAACAGTATCACGGGCCTTATCATCATTCTGCAGTTTCCGAAGTTCCAGAAAGCCATTTCCCCACGGAAAATGAAGTTAAAATGTAAAAAACACTCTGGCTTTATATAATATGGGTTTTACAAAGAGCACAATATTTCTTTTCAGTACTATACAGAGAAATGGTTCTGTAACAATTAGTTTTAACTGGCACTAAATTTGAAAATAATTCTTAGCTCTATTTCTAGGAGGAATATCACACTGATTTTTGTAAAATCTGGCAGTTAGCACCAAACATCCTCAACCACAATCACAGAAAACTAACCAATCTAATCACATGGACCACAGCCTTATCTAACTAATGAAACTATGAGCCATGCTGTGTAGGGCCACCCAAGACGGACAGGTCATAGTGGAGAGTTTGACAAAATGTGGTCCACTGGAGAAAGCAAGGGAAAACCACTTCAGTAGTCTTGCCTTGAGAACCCCATGGACAGTATGAAAAGGCAAAACAGTAGGACACTGAAAGATGAACTCCCCAGGTTGGTCAGTTCCCAATACGCTACTGGAGATCAGTGGAAAACTTAACTCCAGAGAGAATGAAGAGATGGAGGCAAAGCAAAAACAACATACAGTTGTGTATGTGACTGGTGATGGAAGTAAAGTCCGATACTGTAAAAAGCAATATTGCATAGGAATCTGGAATGTTAGGTCCGTGAATCAAGGCAAATAGGAATGGTCAAACAGGAGATGGCAAGAGTGAACATCAACATTTTAGAAATCAGTGAGCTAAAATGGACTCTAGAATGGGTGAATTTAACTCAGATGACCATTATATCTACTCCTGTGGGCAAGAATCCCTTAGAAGAAAAGGAGTAGCTATCAGAGTCAACAAAATAGTATGAAATACAGTACTTGGATCCAATCTCAAAAGTGACAGAATAATCTCCGTTTGTTTCCAAGGCAACCATGCAATATCACAGTAATCCCAGTCTATGCCCCAACCAGTAATGCTGAAGAAGCTCAAGTTGAATGGTTCTATGAAGACCTACTGGAGAAGGCAATGACACCCCACTCCAGTACTCTTGCCTGGCAAATCCCATGGATGGAGGAGCCTGGTAGGCTGCAGCCCAAGGGGTCACTAAGAGTCGGACACGACTGAGCGACTTCACTTTCACTTGTCACTTTCATGCATTAGAGAAGGAAATGACAACCCACTCCAGTATTCTTGCCTGGAGAATCCCAGGGACCGGGGAGCCTGGTTGGGTACCATCTATGGGGTCACACAGAGTTGGAGATGACTGAAGTGACTTAGCAGCAGCATGAAGACCTACAAGACCTTGTAGAACTAACAGCCGAAAGATGTCCTTTTCATTATAGGGGACTGGAATGCAAAAGTAGGAAGTCAAGAAATACCTGGAATAATGGGCAAATTTGGGCTTGGAGTACAGGATAAAATTGGGCAAAGGCTAACAGTTTTGCAAAGAGAATGCACTGGACATAGCAAACAACCACTTTTGACAACACAAGAGGAGACTCTACACATGGACATCACCAGATGGCCAATACTGAAATCGGATTGATTATATTCTTTGCAGCCAAAGAATATAATACAGAATATAGAAATTCAATACAGCCAGAAAAAACAAAACTGGGAGCTGACTGTGGCTCATATCATGAGCTCCTTACTGTCAAATTCAGACTTAAGTTGAAGAAGGTAGGAAAAACCACTAGACCATTCAGGTATGACCTAAATCAAATTCCTTATGATATACAGTCAAAGTGATAAATAGATTCAAGGGATTAAATCTGATAGATAGGGTGCCTGAAGAACTTTGGACAGAAGTTTGTGACATTGTACAGGAGGCAATGATCAAGACCATCTTCAAGAAAAAGAAATGCAAAAAGACAAAGTGGCTGTCTGAGGAGGTCTTACAAATAGCTGTGAAAAGAAAAGTGAAAGGCAAAGGAGAAAAGGAAAGATATACCCATTTGAAGGCAGAGTTCCAGAGAATAGCAAGGAGAGATAAAAAAGCCTTCCTCAGCAATCAATGCAAAGAAATAGAGGAAAACAATAGAATGGGAAAGACTAGAGATCTCTTCAAGAAAGTTAGAGATACCAAGGGACCATTTCATGCAAAGATGGGCTCAATAAAGGACAGAAATGGTATGGACCCAACAGAAGCAGAAGATATTAAGAAGAGGTGGCAAGAATACATAGAACTGTACAAAAAAGATTTTCATGACCCAGATGATCACAATGGTGTGATCATCTACTTACCTAGAGCCAGACATCCTGGAATGCCAAGTCAAGTGGACCTTAGGAAGCATCACTACAAACAAAGCTAGTGGAGGTGATGGAATTCTAGTTGAACTATTTCAAATTCTAAAACATGATGATGTGAAAGTGTTGCACTCAATATGCCAGCAAATTTGGAAAACTCAGCAGTGGCCACAGGACTGGTAAAGGTCAGTTTTCATTCCAATCCCAAAGAAAGGCAATGCCAAAGAATGCTCAAACTTCCTCACAATTGAACTCATCTCACATGCTAGTAAAGTAATGCTCAAAATTCTCCAAGCCAGGCTTCAATAGTACATGAACCTTGAACTTCCAGATGTTCAAGCTGGATTTAGAAAAGGCAGAGGAACCAGAGATCAAATTGCCAATATTCACTGGATCATCAAAAAAGCAAGAGAGTTCCAAAAAAACATCTCCTTCTGCTTTACTGACTATGCCAAAGCTTTTGTGTGGATCACAACAAACTGTGGAAAATTCTTCAAGAGATGGGAATACCAGACCACCTGACCTGCCTCTTGAGAAATCTGTATGCAGGTCAAAAATGACAGTTAGAACTGGGCATAGAACAACAAACTGGTTCCAAATAGGAAAGGATCGGAGTACGTCAAGGCTGTATATTGTCACTCTGCTTATTTAACATATATGCAGAGTACATCATGAGAAATTCTGGACTGTATGAAGCATAAACTGGAATTAAGATTGCCGGGAGAAATATCAATGACCTCAGATATGCAGATGACACCATGCATATGGCAGAAAGCGAAGAAGAACTAAAGACCCTTTTGATAAAAGTGAAAGAGGAGAGTGAAAAAGTTGGCTTAAAACTCAACATTCAGAAAATAAAGATCATGGCATCTGGTCCCATCACTTCATGACAAATAGATGGGGAAATAGTGGAAAAAGTGACAGACTTTATTTTGAGAGGCTCCAAAATCACTGCAGATGGTGACTGCAGCCATGAAATTAAAGGATGCTTATTCCTTGGGAGAAAAGTTATAACCAACCTATGCAGCTTATTAAAAAGCAGAGACATTGCTTTACAAACAAAGGTCTGTCTAACCAAAGCTGTGGTTTTCCAGTAGTCATATATGGATGTGAGAGTTGGATTATAAAGAAAGCTAAGTGCTGAAGAGTTGATACTTTTGAACTGTGGTATTGGAGAAGACTCTAGAGAAACACTTGGACAGTGAGGAGATTTAACCAGTCCACCCTGAAGGAAATCAGTCCTGAATATTCATTGGGAGAACTGATGCTGAAGCTGAACCTCTAATACTTTGGCCACTCAATGCAAAGAACCAGCTCATTTGAAAAGATCCTGATTCTGGGAAAGATTGAAGGCAGGAGGAGAAGCAGATGACAGAGGATGAGATGACTGGATGGCATCACCAATTCAATGGACATGAGTTTGAGTAAACACCAGGAGTTGGTGATGGATAGGGAGGCCTGGCATGCTGCAGTCCATGGGGTGGCAAAGAGTCAGACATAACTGAGCAACTTAACTGAACCCTCAGTTTTATGACTTTGTATCAAGCACCTCAACCTCAGCTGTCCATAAAGTGGATTTCTTTTCCTATGGCGAGTTTAAGTTCTGGTGGCCTGTACCCAGAGTGTTTTGAATGATGGAGACTGGGTTATGTAGCAGACTTCTCTTTTTGCCTGACTAGCATCTACTGGAGAGTCTTCATAGCAACTCTATTTTCTTTGGGGAAATGTCTACTCTCCATTCTAAATTGCTCAATTCTGCCTCAGATCCAAGCTGGACCTTCCATAACTTTCATTGTGCATCTTCCCTGTATTTTTGGGGAAACTGTTGGAAAATGAAAGCTCTCATTCTGCTGGGGGTGGCTAATCTAGGCAGATGAGAACTTGGCCATCATCGTGCCTCATGTGGAGACCATTCTGAGAAAGAAGCCAACCCAGATGTAAGCTGAACCAAGAGATGGAAAGAGAAAGGTTTCTGACATCATTGTGTGCACTGGTTCATCCATGCTTGAAGCCAGTTCATGCCTGGGCTGATAAATTCCTTGTGTTTAAGCCAGATTAAGTTGGGTTTCTCTACTTCTTGATGATAGTTTTATTTCATGTAATATTTCATGAGGGTGACTATGGTAATTCCTAGATAACTTAACAACTAAGAGCAAGTAGCTTTAGGTCCTAGGTAACAATGGAAACATCAAGCTTCATCAGACTAGTGTTAAAAAATGTCCTGAATTATTAACTGTGGAATTCTTTGTACTACTGAAGTTGGCTTAGAGACAGTGTCAGATATCCACACACAGAAGGCAGGTATCAATTTCTCTAACTACCTCATTGATTCATTAGTCTTTGACACCTTAAAATTATTTGGATCTTCATAATTTAAGGAAATGTTCAATGTGCAGAGATGGTACACTGGCTTGAATTTTTACCGGTATAGAGATGACTAATATGGTGTCAACTACTATTTATAATACTCTTTCATATGTATCACCTGCATAAACCCTCACAATAACCTGGTGAGCAGAAATCTTACCTGTGTTTCATGAGTTAGGAATCTAAGAAGCAAAGTAAATTCTTCAAAGTTACATTGCTAATAAAAATTTGTCTTCTGAACATCTAAGAGTCTTCCTGCACATTCCCCTACCCCCTCCCATTATTAAGAAGCCTGACACAAGCAGGGCTGCTAAAACTGAAGGAGAAGATTTGGGCAGTGAATTCTTGGTTTTGTAAGGAAGTGTTGCTTTGAAATGAGAAAAACTCTTAGAAAGCAAGATTGAGTATTTCTGAGACAACATTATCAATTTCCTAAACTTACCCAGGACCAGCCATGACTCAGATGGAATTCTGAGGGTGAGGATTTAGGACATGCTGGGTTGGAATTTAAATGTCTATATAAATTCTCTTTTAGATAGCCATCCTTCAGATTTCAAGATAATTACTTCTTACAGTCTTGTGAAATCTGTTTACATTTTCTAAAATTGAGAAGTATTATCTTTTAAAATGCCTGGTAATATGTGTAGAAATAGGAAAAATCAATTCATTTTTGTTTGTTGAAATTTTATGAGCCTCCAGGAGACAATTTTTGCTGTGCACTCAACTCCAAAAACAGACTCTGCTTGTGACAGGGAAAGAACATAATGGCAGCAGTGTCGCAGCTTCTATGTAGGATGATTATAATAATTAGTGCCAGTCAACAGAGACAGCCCTCCTGGGAGAGAAGCTATTGGAGGTTCTGTTGCCTGAAAACTTGCGCTAGCAAGTTTAGATCTGTATAAGATGGAATGCACCTGTGTTAGGCATTCACAGATATTATCACATTGATTGACTTATGTTAACCCATGTGCAGCTTACACCCCATGTGGTTTTCCTCAGTTAGGCAAAGCTGAAACACAAGGGAGAGATAATAGTGAATGAAAACATCTCAGGTAACATTTAGGTATTTTGCAGTATAGCTTTGTTCACTGTGTACAGTATAATTTCTGAGAGACTTCAAAATGATCTATTTGTGGTTCACAATAAATTTGGGTGAAATTCTACTGTCCTTCCTTCTTTCTAATAGAATGAAGTTAAGAATATGCTTGAAAACAGGTGGGTAGTTTGAAAACCAGGGAACAAACAAGCTTTCTGTTTAATAGAAAGATTTATGGTGAGGTTGGGAATTTGAACAGGGCAATAGGAAAAGTGTGGAATCATTTTATATCTATTTAGTCTGATATTAATCTCCATTTAAAGTCTTTGTTGTACATGGCTCATCAATCTATAATGGGGTTTAATGGGAGTTATAAATGGGGTTTAATGGGAGTTATACTTTTTTGTATAAAAAAGACCTAAAATGAAATTAGGAGTTTCAGAAGCAGTAAAACAGAATTTGAGACCCATTACATCAATCATTAGCTGGGTAAATGGGGCCAAAATAGTTTATTCTTTGAGGAGCAACCTTTATATCTATAAACTGAGGGAGTACAAATAAATGATCTTTAAAATTCTTTCCAACGTATCTGTGTTTCAATGAGTGAAAGAAGGAGAAAGACAACTTGTCAATCATAGTTCATAAAGGACTTCTAGGAATAAAACGCAAGACCAGAGGAATAAATGATTTTTTTTTCTTTCATTGTAACTAAGGAACTTTTTGGGGGATTTTAACTCCCACACTGTGTTTTTAATATATGAGCTGGATGTATGTTACCTATTTATATAAACATGATGATGTTCTGTACCACCAATAAACAAATCAGGTTTAAAGATGAATAGTGATAAGCTTTGACTGAGTGTTTCATGTATTCCAGACCTGAGCTAGGTGCTTTGCTGCATGATTACTTTTACTCTCACAAAAATCTATGAGATACAATTATTAATACCCTCATGGACTTGGACAAAAATATTAGAGAAAATTTATTGCCTTGTTGAAGGTGAAGGTGAAGTCTCTCAGTCGTGTCTGACTGTTTGCGACCCCATGGACTGTAACCTACTAGGCTTCTCCATCCATGGGGTTCTCCAGGCAAGAATACTGGAGTGGATTGCCATTTCCTTCTCCAGGGGATCTTCCCGACCCAGGGATCAAACCCAGGTCTCCCGCATTGGAGGCAGACGCTTTAATCTCTGAGCCTTTGCCTTGTTAGGAGGAAGATATTTTGGTTTCTTTGTTTTCTTAAGGCATCATTTAGATTAAAGTACAAGCAAAACCAAAAACAAGAAAGGCAGTAGATTGAGTCATATTTGAAAGGACATTTCTTCTGGACAAGATGGGTTAGTTCATACTCCAGTGCAATACAAACTTCAAATCCATAGCAATGATAGATAAAATATAAAAATAGAAAGATAAAACATAGCAGACAAATCAAGTAAATATCTCCATGGACTAGGAACAGAACAGAATTACAGAGAGTTTAATAGGCAGAAGCCACCAGCTTGTTGGGGTCTGAATCCAAAAAATTTAGGTGAGAAACCAGCTTTTTCATGGAAATTAACATTAAAAAGAGCTTTTTGTGAGACTATAGAGTAAAACTAATTTGACTGAAAAAGTCAAGGGTTGGGCGACTCCTAACATTTTTCCCACTGACCTGGCCCAAATTCCTACCTCATCATAAGCAAGGAGTAAGAAATGGTGGCTCGGAAAGTTGATCTGTTGTCTGGAGCCGCAGCTCCATAGGTCGTCATGGACCTGCCTGTCACCCTGCAACCAGGCACTAACAGCAGGCCTTCTTCCTCCACCTCAACAAGCGTATCTAAGATGTTTCGTACAGTTTTTTGGAAAAGGAAGTCTATAATGCCATTGTTAAGAGAAAACTGCGAAACTGACCTAGAGGAGTATGTGGATAGGGAGAAAGTAGTAAAACTAAGCCCCAAATACAAAAGATAAACGACCATTGCTTAAATTAAAAAATAGGTCTTCACTTAAAATTTCAAAATGCTAGTTAGTAATAAGATTTACTAACAAAATGAACTAGTAATTGAATTTATTCCAGATGAAAGTAATTTTATAGAAAATATAGCCAAATATTTCAAATAAGTATGTTTAGAAAACTCATAAAGATGCATATTAATTTTACTTAGGTAAAAATGACACAAAACATGCATGTATATACATGTATACACATATAGACATATGAGAAAGAACAATAGCTTTGACTTCTCCATTCTGAAAGGAGAAATAGATGCTATAAACAAATTAAAAAGAGCAACAACAACAAAACATGGATGGGAGAAGATCTTTGCAATAGATTGAGAGGAATAAATAGGTTTCTCAATATATAATCAACTTCTAAATTAAGAAAAAAAATGACAAAACACTGGAGTAGAAAATAAACATTTATATAATAGACAAAGAGGGAAGTGAATATCAGTAAACATTTCGAAGCTTCAGCATTATGGTGACCAGGGAAATTTGAATTAAAACAGTAATAAAATATCAGTTTCACTAAGGTCTGTCAGAAACTTGAAAACATGACTATATCAATTGTTGTGGAAGATGAGGAAAACTGAGGACTCTCTAACATTGCTACTTGCTGTGTCAGTAGGTCCACTCCTTTTAAAGAGCAACTTTTAGAAGAGTTGATAATTTGAATGTGCTAAATCCTCATGACTTCACTTTGTATAGAAATTCTTGCATTTTTATAAGGACACATGACAGCTATGGCAGCTGTAGCATCAACAGTAATAGTAGCACCAACAGTTAGAAGTAAAATAACTGTGCTTTTCAAATTTGAATTCACATGCAAACTAAGGGGTCTCCTGTTAAAGTACATTTTCTGAAACAGCGGTCTAGGGTGAACTTTGAGAGTCTACATGTCTCACAAGCTCCCAGCTGATGCTGTTTATTCCTGGACCATAATTTAATAGCTTACTTGGTGGCTCAGATGATAAAGAATCCTCCTGCAATGCAGGCATTTGATCAAAACCAGGGTTTGATCCCTGAGTTGGTAAGATGCCATGGAGACAGGAATGGCAACCCACTATAGTATTCTTTTCTTGCCTGGAGAATTCCATGGGCAGAGGAGCCTGGTGGACTACACTCCACAGGGTCACAAAGAGTCAGACATGACTGAGCAACTAACACACAACTGAGGGCTTAGACATGTGGGGGATTGTTACAGAAAAAATGGAAATGACTGACATGCTTATCAACAGAAATGAGAATAATTTTTGATTTATGAAGTGCAATGTGACCCAGTATTCAAGAAGATTAACTTGTTGAAGGAATGAGAAAGTTGCAGAATGGGATGAACATCATAACCATTTATGGTTGGAAAGTACACAAAACAATGCTATGTATTATTTATTAATGCACACATAGACAATAATGGCTTATACAGTTCCATAGGTATATTCTAGCCAAAGATTAGTGCTGAGGGAGATGGCAAGTATAAGGAAATGATGGGAAAAGAGAGAGTTAGGCAGGGAGCTTTGTATCTTTAGTGCCTTATTTTTTACAAAAGAAAAAATGATGCAATTATTATAAAATATTATTTGAATTTAAGTTCAGTCGCTCAGTCGTGTCCAACTCTTTGCGACCCCATGAATCTGATTCGCAGTACGCCAGGCCACCCTGTCCATCACCATCTGAGGTATCATTAATCTTTAAATTTTTCAGTATATTTATTTCTAAAGAAAGTAGAAGAAAGGATCAAAGGGAAAAAGGGAAGGATTTCTGAGGAAAGAGGGTCAGTCAGGGCTGGAGATTCTAATAAAGAAAGGGGAGATTTGCTGAAAGTAATTTCTTGGATGAGAAGGATTTGAGGAATAATATGAAGAAAAATAACTTTTTAAAGTTTCCCCTCTGTGTTGCACAATGCCACACATTACCTCAGTAAATACTTAGAGCAGACACTCACAAATGAAAAATGTGTTAAAATGTATGTCTATCAAAAGTTTATCAGATCTAAAATACCTAAAGATTCAGACTATACAATTAATTTCTATAGAATGAACAAAAATATTTTCTGTGGCATGAAGAAAAACTTTCACAGTTTTCAAATATAGTAGCTCTAGTAAATTCAAACCAAAACTATTTTAAAAAGTGCTACTTTTGCATATTTAATGGAGAGGTTGAGAATAATTATCTCCAGAAGTTATATAAGCTGAAGATCTATAAAGATTAAATATAGTCATGTTTAATACGTTCATATTTAGTTCATAGTACACACAAAAAGCAATAATGTCTTCACAAACCTCTTAGTTCTGCAATCAAAGATTAGAAACAGCAATTCTTACTGTCTGATGGATGTTCAAGGGGTCCTTGCCCATCTATTTAACATTAATATGTATAATCTATTCATATATGTGAGTTTTTTTTTCTTTTGTATACTATTCTTCCTATTGATCTTAGCTCATTTAAACTCTAATATTATCTAGAATAGATGCATGTGTTTATACTTTGTTTAGCAAGCCCTTTATATGGGTCTTCATTTTTGTTGCCATTCAGTCATTCAGTCATATACAACTCTTTGCGACCCCATGGACTGCAGTACACCAGGCTTCCCTGTCCTTCAACATTTCCCAGAGTTTGCTCAGACTTATGTCCATTGGGTCAATGATGCCGTCCAGTCATCTCATTCTGTTGCCTGTTTCTCCTCCTGCCTTCAGTCTTTTTCAGCATCAAGGTCTTTTCTAATGAGTCGGCTCTTCACATCAGGTGGCCAAAATATTGGAACTTCAACTTCAGCATCAGTCCTTCAAATGAATATACAGGGTTCATTTCCTTTAGGATTGACTGATTTCATCTCTTTGCTTTCCAAGGGACTCTCGAGAGTCTTCTCCAACACCACCATTCAAAAGCATCAGTTGTTCGGCTCTCAGTCTTCTTTATGGTCCAATCTTTGACTATACAGAACTTTGTCAGCAAAGTAATGTCTCTGCTTTTTAATACACTGTCTAGGTTGGTCATAGCTTTTTTTCCCCCACAGAACAAGCATCTTTTAATTCTTATGGCTTCAGTCACTGTCTTAGAGCCCAAGAAAATAAAGTCTGTCACTGTTCCCATTGTTTCCCTATCTATTTGCGATGAAGTGATGGGACCGGATGCCATGATTTTCATTTTTAAATGTTGAGTTTTAAGCCAACTTTTTCACTCTCCTCTTTCACTTTCATCAAGAAGCTCTTTAGTTCCTCTTCACTTTCTGCCATAAGGGTGGTATCATCTGCATATCTGTGGTTATTAATATTTCTCTCAGCATTCTTGATTCCAGCTTGTGCTTGCTTCATTCAACCCAACATTTTGCATGATGTACTGTGCATTTAAGTTAAATAAGCAGGGTAACCACGTACAGCCTTGGCATCCTCCTTTCCCAATTTTGAACCAGTCCATTGTTTCATGTCCAGTTCTAACTGTTGCTTCTTGACCTTCATACAGGTTTCTCAGGAGGCAGATGGGGTGGTCTGGTATTCCCATATCTTTAAGAATTTTCCACTGTTGTGATCCACACAGTCAAAAACTTTAGCATAGTCAATGAAGCAGATGTAGATGTTTTTCTTTAATTCCCTTACTTCATTTTTAGTTGATCTCTAAAAACTATTGTATGGTGGTATTGCACCAGATATTGAATGAGACCAAATCTTACTCAATATTAGAGAATGATCGTTGAATGTAATTGTAACTAGAGCTGGTCTGAACATGGGCGTATCTGAGATATGAATATATTACACTTTTCCATACAAAAACAAACAATAGAAGATTTCTGTATTCAGATACTTATGTATATATACATATATGTATATGCATCATCATTATGAGGAATTGGTTCACATGATTTTAGAGGATGAGAAATCCCACCAAGAAAGTATATTGTTCAGGTATAATTCAACCTAAGTCCAGAGGGGGAAAAAATGAGACGTTCCAGCTCTAGCAGTGAGTCAGACCAAAAGGGGGAATTCCTGTTTTTTCTGCCTTTGGTCCTATTTAGTTCCTCAAAATACCCACCTATATTGGGGAAGGAAATCTGTTTTCCTGAGTCTATTGATTCAATTGCTAGTCTCACCCAGAAAATGCTCACACACATCCAGAAATACTGTTTAATCAGGATACCCCATGGCATGTAGGGTCTAATCACAGTGAATATTCCAGGTCCTTATGACCAACCTCGATAGCGTATTCAAAAGCAGAGACATTACTTTGCTGACTAAGGTCCGTCTAGTCAAGGCTATGGTTTTTCCAGTAGTCACGTAAGGATGTGAGAGTTGGACTGTGAAGAAGGCTGATTGCTGAAGAATTGATGCTTTTGAACTGTGGTGTTGGAGAAGACTCTTGAGAGTCCCTTGGACTGCAAAGAGATCCAACCAGTCCATTCTGAAGGAGATCAACCCTGGGATACCTTTGGAAGGAATGATGCTAAAGCTGAAACTCCAGTACTTTGGCCAGCTCATGCAAAGAGTTGACTCATTGGAAAAGACTTTGATCCTGGGAGGGATTGGTTGCAGGAGGAGAAGGGGACGACCAAGGATGAGATGGCTGGATGGCATCACTGGCTCGATGGACATGAGTCTGAGTGAACTCCGGGAGTTGGTGATGGACAGGGAGGCCTGGCATGCTGCGATTCATGGGGTTGCAAAGAGTCTGACACGACTGAGCAACTGAACTGAATTGAACTGACCATGTGATACTGAAGTAGCTGGGAATCAGCAGAGCTGAGAAATGAGGAAATAGAGTAGTGAGAAGAAAAGTGCTTGGAAAAGAGAGAGCCACAAATAAGAATGTTATTTGTGAAGAATAACATTGCTAATTAAAAAAATAAAATAAACAACTAATTAGGATTAGCCTAGGGAAAAATTTGAAGAATGCAAAAATTGTTTTCATTCTCTTTCTAGCTTTGTTAGCTGTTTTATTTATTTATTTATTTTTCTTAATTCCTTCCAACACCTATTGCAGACTACCAAAGCTCTCAGTATTTCTGACCACCTAGTAGCTCCCTTCAACTTTCCACAGCCCTATCCAGGGGATATCTCACTCAGGCTTACCTTCTTAATTTATGAACTATTTTCTTGAATATTCTTGTATTAAATAGTCAAAAAGATAGATACCATTGTTTATTGTTTCAGAGTTCTCCTAAAAAACTGATTTTTACACTTGATTCAATGTGGGGGAGGAGTTTTCTCAACACAATCCCCCACCTCCCCCTCCCCCTCCTGCCAGCAATGCTCTGACAGCAGCTGGATGTCACACAATTCAACTCACTTTTAACAGCATCTACCCAAAGAGAGCATCTGATGCCTCGGTTGAAGGCCTCTCTCCCACCTGACTGCCTTACTTCAAATGCTGATCACAAGTCCAGGTTGTTAACTGTGCTTCTGAACAAAAGGCTATAAATCAAAGGTTCACATGACCCCTCCCTTGGGTTTCATTAATTTTTTCAAGTGGCTCACAGAACTCAGAAAACCAGTTTACTCACTGGATTGCTTGTTTGTAACAGAATATTTAAAGGTATGAGTCAACAGATAAAGAGATGTATAGGGTAAGATTGTGATGAACACAAGAGAATCTGTCCAGTGGAGTTTAGGGTCCAGTGAGAATGCTCCCAACATGCCATCCCAGATTGGTATGTTGAGAGCATTCTGGTTCCCCAAATTGAAAACTCCCCAAACCATTTCCTTTGGGCCATTTATGGAGGCTTCATTTCTTAGGCATTATTGACTCAACACAACCCCTCTTGCCTCCTAGGAAATCAGAGAGTGGGATTGAGAGTTAAAGCTTCCATTTATGGTTGGTTTCTCTAACCACCTGCTCCACACTTTGTCCTTACCCCCATCTTCCAGGGATCTCCAAAAGTTACCTCATTAACATAAGACCAGTTTTAATGGTAAAGGGCTTCCTATGCATAACATAACAAAAGAAGGAAGTCAAGAAACACCTAGGGTAACAGGCAAATTTGGCCTTGGAATACAGAATGAAGCAGGGCAAAGGCTAATAGAGTTTTGCCATGAGAATGCACTGGTCATAGCAAACACCCCATTCCAACAACACAAGAGAAGGCTCTGCACATGGACATCACCAGATACTCAACACTGAAATCAGATTGCTTATATTCTTTGCAGCCAAAGATGGAGAAGCTCTATACAGTCAGCAAAAACAAGACCAGGAGCTGACTGTGGCTCAGTCAGGCAACTCCTTGTTGCCAAATTCAGACTTAAATTGAAAAAAGTAGGGAAAACCACTAAACCAATCAGATATGACCTAAATCAAATCCCTTATGATTATACAGTGGAAGTGAGAAATAGATTTAAGGGACAAGATCTGATAGATAGAGTGCCTGATGAACTATGGATGGAGGTTCGTGACATTGTACAGGAGATAGGGATCAAGACCATCCCCATGGAAGAGAAATGCAAAAAAGCAAAATGGCTGTCTGGGGAGGCCTTACAAATAGCTGTGAAAAGAAGAGAGGCGAAAAGAAAAGGAGGAAAGGAAAGATATAAGCACCTGAATGCAGAGTTCTAAAGAATNACAGACTGGTTCCAAATAGGAAAAGGAGTACGTCAAGGCTGTATATTGTCACCCTGCTAATTCAACTTATATGCAGAGTACCTGCAGAGTACATCATGAGAAACCCTGGGCTGGAAGAAGCACAAGCTGGAATGAAGACTGCGGGAGAAATATCAATAACTTCAGATATGCAGATGACACTACCCTTATGGCAGAAAGTAAAGAGGAACTAAAAAGCCTCTTGATGAAAGAGGAGAGTGAAAAAGTTGACTTAATGCTCAACATTCAGAAAATGAAGATCATGGCATCTGGTCCCATCACTTCATGGCAAATAGATGGGGAAACAGTGGAAACAGTGTCAGACTTTATTTTTTGGGGCTCCAAAATCACTGTAGATGGTGATTGCAGCCATGAAATTAAAAGATGCTTACTCCTTGGAAGGAAACCTATGACCAACCTAGATGTCATATTAAAAAGCAGAAACATTACTTTGCCAACAAAGGTCCATCTAGTCATACTATGGTTTTTCCTGTGGTCATGTATGGATGTGAGAGTTGGACTGTGAAGAAAGCTGAGTTCTGAAGAACTGATGCTTTTGAACTTTGGTGTTGGAGAAGACTCTTGGGAGTCCCTTGGACTGCAAGGAGATCCAACCAGTCCATCTTAAAGGTGATCAGTCCTGGGTGTTCTTTGTAAGAACTTATGCTGAGGCTGAAACTCCAATACTTTGGCCACTTCATGTGAAGAGTTGACTCATTGGAAAAGACCCTGATGCTGGGAGGGATTGGGGGCAGGAGGAGAAGAGGATGACTGAGGATGAGATGGCTGGATTGTACCACTGACTCGATGGACATGAGTTTGCATGAATTTCGGGGGTTGGTGATGGACAGGGAGGTCTGGTGTGCTGTGATTCATGGGGTCGCAAAGAGTCGCACACGACTGATTGACTGAACTGAACTGATGCATAACAAGGCACCTATTCCACCTTCATGCCTTTGAAGTGATTTTAGGAACTAAGGATAGGAAACCAAAGATACTCTTGTTGTTCTTACTACTCAGTAGATACCAAGGGTTTTGGGAATTGAGACCTAGGATTTTTGGATGAAGATCAAATACATATATTTGGTTATCTGAATAACCAAATATATATTTTTCATAATACACAATATTGCACTGGTTATTAACACAAGCAAAGTAGTGGAGCTGCAAGGCCAAATGAAATGTCATATTGGCTTCCACTTACTAGCAACTTAGGCCAAGTGCTTCATCTTTTCGAACTTCGTTCAGTTTAGTTCTGTTGCTCAGTTGTTGCCGACTCTTTGTGACCCCATGGACTGCAGCATGCCATGCTTCCCTATCCATCACCAACTCTCAGAGTTTACTCAAACTCATGTCCATTGAATCAGTGATGCCATTCAACCATCTCATCCTCTGTCACCGCCTTCTCCTCCCGCCTTCAATCTTTCCCAGCATCAGGGTCTTTTCAAATGAGTCAGTGCTTTGCATCAGGTGGCCAAACTACTGGAGTTTCAGCTTCAGCATCAGTCCTTCCATTGAATATTCACGATTGATTTCCTTGAGGATGGGCTGGTTGGATCTTCTTGTAGACCAAGGGACTCTCAAGAGTCTTCTCCAACACTCCAACACCACAGTTCAAAAGCATCAATTCTTCAGTGCTCAGCTTTCTTTATAGTCCAACTCTCACATCCACATGAGACTACTGGAAAAACCATAGCTTTGATTTTGCACCTTTGTTAACAAAGTAATACCTCTGCTTTTTAATAGTCTGTCTAGGTTGGTCATAACTTTTCTTCCAAGGAGCAAGTGTCTTTTAATTTCATGGCTGCAGTCACCACCTGCAGTGACTTTGGAGCCTGAAAAAATAAAGTCTGTCACTGTTGCCACTGTTTCCCCATCTATTTGCCATGAAGTGATGGGACCAGATGTCATGATCTTTGTTTTCTGAATGTTGAGTTTTAAGTCAGCTTTTTCACTCTCTTCTTTCAATTTCATCAAGAAGCTCTTTAGTTCTTCTTTGCTTTCTGCCATAAGGGTGGTGTCATCTGCATATCTGAGGTTATTGATATTTCTCCTGGCAATCTTCATTCCAGCTTGTGCTTCAATCCAGCCCAGATTTAAAACTCAGCTGCCTCATTATTAAAACAATCCTGTGATGCTATTACCTATTCATCCTGTTCATGAAGTTTCCGTGGCAAGAGTAGTGGAGTGGTTTGCCATTCCCTCCTCCAGTGGTCCATGTTTTGTCAAAATTCTTCACTGTGACCCATCTGTCTTGAGTAGCCCTGCATGGGATGGCTCATAGCTTCACTAATGACACAAGCCCTTTTGCCTGCACAAAGCTGTGATACATCAAGTGGGAAAGACCCTGATGCTGGGAAAGATGGAAGGCAAAAGGGGAAGAGGGCAGCAGAGGATGAGATGGTTAGATAGCTTCATTGACTCAACGGACATGAATTTGAGCAAACTCTGAGAGATAGTGAGGGACAGGGGAGCCTGGTGTGCTGCAGTTCATGGGGTTGCAAAGAATTAGACACGAATGAGCAGTTGGACAACAACAGCAAATGATTCTATTGAATGGTGATCTGTATCTGTAGTTGACAAGTGCTTTGTATTTAATTATATAATAATAGGCTATTATAAACAGCCTATGAGATAGCCATTATCTATACTGTGAGGTGAGGAAACTGGTGCTTAAAAAAGTCAAAGTAACTTATCCAGGGTCACAGAACTTGTAAATGGCTTAGCAGCCTGAATCCAAACTCTGTGCTGATAACCTTCCCATTTTTTACTGTCTATATTTATTTATTCCACAAGGAAATATGTTCCTTAACATGTTTTCATGAATCAATATGACTAAGGGACATTGAAAGAAATTATCTTCAAATATTTAAGGGAATGTGGATTTAAAAAAAATTAAGCTAAGAGTTCTCAAATCCTTTACTAATAGTAATATATAGTGTTTTCCATTAGGAAAAAAATATTATGCATGGTATTCTCCAAACTCATTTTATTTATAGAATCTTTTTTTTTCCTGAAAATCATCTGAGGCTTGTGTTCCTTAAATATACTTTGTAAATCACTACGCTGGAAAATTCCTACAGTTTAGTCTAAGTTTCCATTCTACTCTCTGATCTTTAAAGTGTTAGTGGACCAAAGAAGCTGACTCTGTTCTACTTCTCAGATAACAGTTGCCTTTCATTAAGCAAGAAAAAACTAAATAAGGGTATCAGTTGAAAGAACAAGGCCCCAAAATTCTAGGATGGGTAGGATTCCCAATGTTCTTAAAATCATAGTAAATCAATTCATGAAGTATTTATGAATAATATGCTTTCTGAAAACTGTTAAATTAGTTTAACAGGAAAGGAAAGGAAAAAAAAAATGATCTCTGTCCTCAAAGAGTGCTTATACATCTGAAATGAAAGGAAAAAAAAAAAAAGGAAAGAAAAAAAAATGAAAAAAAAAAATGATCTCTGTCCTCAAAGAGTACTTATACATCTGAAATACAAATCCACATAGTTATAAAGACACATGTGATATAACTTTGTAATCAGAAATATGAGTAAATACTCTACCTAAAAATAATTCCCTTTTATTTCACTTCGTCTTTTTTTAGAAGTTGCTAGTGTTGTATCTCGGCTTCCCAGGTGGCTCAGTGGTAAAGAATCTGACTTCCAATGGAAGAGATGCAGGTACGACCCCTGGGTCAGAAAGATCCTCTGGAGAAGGAACTGGAAACCTACTCCAGTTTTCTTGCCTGAACAATTACATGGACAGAGGAACCTGGCAGGCCACAGTCCTTGGGTTTACAAAGAGTTCGACATGACTTAGTGACTGAGCATGCACAGCATTGTATCTAGCTTTTAGAATCATTGTCTACAATCATAGTATACTTAGAGTTGCTGTTTTTCTCCTGTTTGGCTATTTTTCTTTCAAATACGGATGATGGCATGCTGGTTTTGCAAAAACTTCTGTACTTGGATTTTGTTGTCAGTTCATTCACATATGTGTTAATCATGGAATTCACACATATTGAGTTTACCTAAGCAATAAAATGGATTGTGAGTAATAAGTGTATCTTGTCTGAGCTTTTTTATTTTTACCTTCATAAACTTAGGTTTTGTTCATTATGTAGTTGATTGCAATCTTTTGGGAAATTTTCATTTTCTACCAAAAAAAAAAAGTCCCGATTAATTACAGCACTAGGCTTTTTAGGTATTTTTTTCTCAGTGAAGTATTCACGAGTATTCTTCAATGAGTATTCACAATTTTCTCTGATTTTTCAATTCCAGTCCTCCTCTGTAATCCATAAATTACTTTTCCCAATTCACTTTTTCATACTGTATATTTAAGTTAAACCTAGTTATTTGTTCTTTGTCACACAAAGACAATAACATCTAATCACTCTTAAAAAATAAATTTCTACCTTAAATTGTAGTTATATCATATAATGGTAATCTATTCAAATAAGCTGTAAGTTCACTGGTGGTAGAATCAATATTTATTTATCTCTGCAACTCCTATAGCTCCTGCTAAGACTATAATGAATACATTGGATGCTGTATAACTATATTTGAATGTATTTTGTATAATATGAAAAGTCAGTAAATTTTGTATAACTTTCTTAGAT
>SJYT01069096.1:85656-100027 GCA_006410635.1 Cephalophus harveyi | reverse complement strand
AGACTCAAAGGATTAGAAAATATTTATTTTTTATTTGTTAGAATTGGTAAATAACTCTAACAAAACTAGAAATCTTTCAAAATTATTTCAACTCATTCAACAATTATTTCAATTCATTCCTATATTGACTATCTGATGAAAGAAGTCACATTATGAAAAAATATTCATAATGGTGGAGGGAGGTATTCCTAACACAATTTTAATGGGTCCCATCTGCAACCCTAGGTTATTAGTGATTCTTTGATATCTTATTTTATTTTGGTACTTTTTAGTTTGTCTCTTAGCAATTTTACACCTACTGGAAGTTATACGTTCTTGAGCTATCCAAAGCTAGACTTTAATTAAACAGAATGACAATAAAGAGATTTCATTCTTGCAATTTGTTCATGTTTTATGAAAAGAAATATTTTTTCTCTAATATGTGAAATTCATTTCTTAAAGAATATTCCCTGGGTAGAGAAAAATAAAATGTAAACCTGTGTCTTGAATGCTTGCCAGGTAACTTTCAGCCTGCAATATATGCCTTCCAGAGCTAATTAAGGAACTACATTATTATCTGTACAAACAGGATAAAAGCTTTGTGCAAGCATACATAAAATGTGTGGAAATTGTGTCTGGACCAGCTGTCAATTTCTAGACTCCCTTTTTTCCCTTGAAGACTGTTCATAAAATAAAGATAAACACATTCCCTGCCTGCAATAGGTGTACTTGTAAGTGTTTAATGCATCAGGACATTTGGGAGATTATTTTAATGGATTTTTACCAAATCATACCTTAACAGTCAATTGAAATGCATTTAAGTTACCACTTTCACCTATGCCAAAACCCAGTGGGAGACAGGAGAGGTTCTCTGATGAAGTGATGGAGGAAGTTGATGATAAAAGCCCCGTTCAAAATAGAAAACTCAGTAAAAGTAACATGAGTTAATCAACTTGCCATGGTTGAGAAAATATCCTTTCCCATACAAGTACTTTAGTCTGTCATGTAGATAAAGGGAAGCTGCTCCTGTAAAACTCATATTTAATTCTCTTGATAACTGGTGAACTTTTGAACCACTGTACAATAATTGTGCATAAGAATAACAAATAGAATGCATTTTTTCTTTTTAAGAAGTAACACAAAACTACTGATTTTTAAGCAAAGTAATTATTAACTTCAGGAATCATATTTTTCCACCTTGGAGAAGGAAATGGCAACCCACTCCAGTATTCTTGCCTAGAGAATTCTGTGGACAGAGGAGCCTGGTGGGCTGCTGTCCTTGGGGTCGCACAGGGTCGCACATGACTGAAGCGACTTAGCATGCATGCATGCATTTATCCACCTAAAGTAAAAGCCACCTTTTCAGGACATTTCCATTCGTTATATCATCATATCCTTCATATTAAAGTTCAGGTATATATCCATTTGTCTCAGTATTGTGAAAAGTGACTAATTATTAGGAGGAAGGTGCTGACATTTCAAAGAATGAAAGCATTTATTATAGAATGCTAATTCCTTGGCAGGCTGACTGTAGGAAAAAAAGTTGAGAATAAAGTGAAATGCTATGAAAAACTGTAAGAAATAAAAACCATTAAATTATCTCCTCTTTAGGATTTTAAGGCTTTTAAAAACATTTCAGAAGATCTTACAAATATTAACTGATTTTTTACCCTTTGCACAAAGTAACATCATTAGCAATATTATTAATTAGATTAAGAAATTACAGAGATGCTGAAATAGTTGTATGTGGGAGAATATCCAGGCTGCTGGCCCAGTTATAAAGCAGGGTATGAAATAATCCTGCTCTTTATTGCCAGCTTTCGAATTGTGTATTTATGTATGAATGTGTGTATTAATTTTTCTTGACCAATATAGGTAGGTGAAGGTGTAATCAGAGTGTGTAACACCAAAATGCTTCTCAGCTAAAATGACTTAGTAGTCCTCTATTATATTGATAAATATCTATACATAGAACTTGTTCATATTTAGTTAAGAAGGAAGATATGAAGATAATAATGGAATTGTGTATACTTGTTGAGTCCTTGATATGCACAAGGCCCTATGCTAAGTGCATTATGTATGTTGCTTCACTTGATTCCTTCAATAGTCTAAGATGTTTTCATTTTACAGAACATAAAGTAGAGACTTAGGTCTATAATTTCTCTGAGCATCAGTGAGTAACACACCTGAGATTCAGACCTGGGATTGCTAGCTTCAGAGCCTCTGTATCATAATACTAGCCTGTGCTTTGCTAAAATAGGCTCCTGGTTTATTTGTCTCTTTTTAGAAATTATTCTTTGTTGTTCTTTAGCTGAAAAGTCATGTCCAACACTTTTGCGACCCCATGGAGTGTAGTCTGCCAGGGTCCTCTGTCCATGGGATTTCCCAGGCAAAAATACTAGAATGAGTTGCCATTTCCTTCTCCAGGGGATCTTCCCAACCCATGGATTAAACCCATGTCTTCTGAATTGGCAGGTGGATTCTTTACCACTGAACCACCAGGGAACCTCAGAAATTATGCTACTTCTTAGTAAAAATTTCATTACTTCTCTGTTATCTTTATGGTACTAATCTACAATATTTCCTTAATCATATAACCGAAAGAAATAGACTTTGGGCTTTTTTTCGTGTTTTCCTTATTGGCTGTATTTTTAGTTCATCGCTCCCATGCTTATTCACTTTTAGAGCAGAATTTATAGCTGTTAAGTTTAAATAGCACTGTACATATATTTTCCCATATGATTCCAAATGTGGCTAAAAATAGATTTGCAGGAACTAAATTTGTTTTCTGAGTCTAGGCCCTCCTTCCATGTCAGCATCCCTTCAGAACTTCCAACGGCTGATCACCAGCAGTTATTCACAGTTCGCACAATTCATCTTATCCTGCCAACAGGACCCAGATTTTGTTCAGGTTATGTTGCTCTGAATATTTCCTTGAATGTTCCTGATCACATTCTGACAGCTACCATGTGGGCTTCAACAGTTTTCCCTTTCCCTGTTTTAGCCTTTATTTATGGTTTCCACTCTTGAGGCCTATACTGTCAGTGGAGCCACATGGGCTGGATCTGTCCTCATGGTTTTTATGCAGAGTTCTTCCTCCTGCAGCTCTTGTGTTTCGCACATAAGGATACAAGTGAGGGCTGTTTACTGCCATGTTTTTATTGTGCAGCCTGCAGTGTGACAAAACTGGGCTGTCAGCTGTGTTGAAAGCATATTTTTCTGCTAAACAGAGATTCAGTCTATTCTGTGAATTGTCTTGTTTCTCAAAGTCTTGGAATAAATTTCAAAGAAGAAGCCATACAACCGATTCATCCTTAGCACACCTTTCCTCTAAGAGTTTGAATGTGACTACATGGGAAACTGGAATAAATGTGAGTAAAAAAAATAGCTATTTGATATCAGAATATGATTTCTTGTTAAAGGAAAATAGAGACATTGGTATTGGGAGCATTTGAGAGGTTAGCTGTATTCCAGTGCTTCATTCCAGAAAGTTGTTTGTCTTCGTACAAAAAAGCACTGTGTAGGCGGACTTCCTATTTCTGCTTCCCATACTCAGATGTGTTTGAATTTTAGTGCTGAATACCCAATAAAGATAAATCTGACATCCCTGTAACATTTACTGTGATAATTCATTTTGTGTCAATTTGAGTCCGCCATAGGATGTCCAGAAACTGGTTAAATAGGTTTTTTGGGTGTGTCTGTGAGGGTGATTTTAGAAGATATTAGTGTTTGAATTGATAGAGTGAGTAAAAGAGATTGCCTTCCCCAGTATAGATAGGCATCATCTAATCCACTGAGGGACCAAATAGAACAAAAATTGGAGGAGGAGAAGATTAGCTTTCTGTATCTGACTATTGGAGCTGGGATATGGATCTTACCTGTCCTCAGAGCTCCTGATTCTCAGGTCTTCACAGTCCTGAAGAATGGAATCTACACTATCTGCTGTCAGCTATCAGGTCTCCAAACTATACTGCCAAATTTCCGGGTCTCTAGTTTGTACACAGTACACTGATTTCTAGGCTTCTGTAATCTGGTGTTCATGTGTGTGTGTGTGTGTGTGTTTATTATATGTGTATATAAAACATATACATGCACACATGCATTTAATATATAGGCAAATATTTGGCAAAAATATTACACATGTATAAACAATAGTAAAATCTTTAATTTTTTAACTTCCTCTAATCTAGGAGTCCCTACTGTATGCAATCTATTTTTTGTATAGCAAATGACATTAAGAAAAAGATTTTGGTACCAGTTTGCCCTTACCATTTTGTCTTTCATGGATGGTTATAACTCTTACTTTCAGATTCTTAACAGAAAACTTTATTGTTAACCTCCTCATTGCAAACAGGGAGGCCTATAAAAGGAGAAATAAAGTATTGTTATGTCTTATGGAATATTTAGGGAAAGAGAATAGTTTGGTGTCAATGAATTGGGGGTGATAGCTTGATTTCATTCTTTAGTCAACATGCAAGGTGCATGCACTGTATTCCTTGTTAGTATTCATTTACATAGTTACTTTTGCCTAGAGTCCTTAATGTTCTATAAATATCCTACATTTGAAGCTGTACATATATACATACACATATACATATATACATACATACATATACATATATATGTATAATATATATATTTCTATATCAGCATACAGATTTCAAAATGAAGTTTATTATATATAATTTCCCATATATGTCAATTAATACTTACTGACTTCCCAACTCCCAAAAACTTTTCCAGTAGTTCTTTCATTTACACCATTCTGTCCTTTCTTTCTCTTATAATTTACATTTCAAGCTGTGTTTTTCTGTTGGTTGTTTCTTTGATTCAACCTGCCTATAATTTCTATTTTGAAATCACATGACATAATGAAGTAATATATATGAAAATACATGGTATGTGAAAGTATTGTATAGAAAGAGTGCTGGGTATGATATTAACAGTGAAGTATTTGTCACTTGCTAGGTCCGTGTTAGCTGTTGTTCATGTAATAGCAGTCATTTAATGGCAAGCTTGAGAATTAGATGAATGTATTTTAAGAGAAATGATAAGAACAAATCAGCAATGAGAGGTCCTAGTCTCTCCATCTCCTTGTTCCCTTCAAAGAATACTGTCTATTTCTTCTAAGGAGAAGTCCTCATTTTAAAAGGGTTCCTGCTTAACCTACTTCATTCTTGGAAGTCAACAGGTTAGAGTCATGAAAGTGAGGAGAAACTGGTAAACTCTGAGGCCAGTTAGATTTCCTTTGGAAAACAGAGAAAAATATACTGGACAGGAATAAAAATTAGGTATTCATCTTGAGAGTTCATGTAAAAGGTATTTTGGTATAGGGAGTACAATTTTATAAACTTGTATGGGTTGTGAATGTAATCCCAAAATGCTGTTTTGCCAATTGCCACAGAAAAGATTAATTTTCTACATAGAGACAGAGAAGCATAAATGCCCTCAAATACCCATGATTTAGCTAAAGCAAATATCAGTGTACCTGCTACCTTTCCTTTCCTTAGTTGTGAGTGACAAAAATCTCAGGTATTTTTATCTGTGTGTATTTTATTGTGTGTATCTAAAGAGTCTTTAAAAATATTATTCCAAGTTCTCATTCTCTCTCTCATATATATATATATATATGTATAATATATATATTTCTATATCAGCATACAGATTTCAAAATGAAATTTATTATATATAATTTCCCATATATGTCAATTAATACTTACTGACTTCCCAACGCCCAAAAACTTTTCCAGTAGTTCTTCCATTTACACCATTCTGTCCTTTCTTTCTCTTATAATTTATATTTTCGTTCAGTTCAGTCACTCAGTCGTGTCTGATTCTTTGAAAACCCATGAACTGCAGCACACCAGGGCTCCTGGTCCATCACCAACTCCTGGACTCTATCCAAATGCATGTCCATTGAGTTGGTGAGGCCATCCAACCACCTCATCTTCCATCGTCCCCTTCTCTTCCCGCCCTCAATCTTTCCCAGCATCAGGGTCTTTTCAATGAGTCAGCTCTTCGCATCACGCAGCCAAAGCATTGGAGTTTCAGCTTCAACATCAGTCCTTCCAATGAACACCCAGGACTGATCTCCTTCAGAATGGACTGGATGGATCTCCCTGCAGTCCAAGGTACTCTCAAGAGTCTTCTCCAATGCCAGAGTTCAAAAGCATCAACTCTTCTGAGCTCAGCTTTCTTTACAGTCCAACTCTAACATCCATACATTACTACTGGAAAAACCATAACCTTGACTAGATGGACCTTTGTTGGCAAAGTAATGTCTCTGCTTTTTAATATGCTTTATAGGTTGGTGATAACTTTCCTTCCAAGGAGTAAGCGTCTTTTAATTTCATGGCTGCAGTCACCATCTACAGTGATTTTGGAGCCGCAAAATAAAGTCAGCCATTGTTTCCACTGTTTCCCCATCTATTTGCCATGAAGTGATAGGACCAGATGCCATGATCTTAGTTTTCTGAATGTTGAGCTTTAAGCCAGCTTTTTCACTCTCCTCTTTCATTTTCATCAAGAGGCTCTTTAATTTTTCTTCAGTTTCTTCCATAAGAGCTGATGTCATCTGCATATCTGAGGTCATTGATGTTTCTCCCGGCAATCTTGATTCCAGCATGTGCTTCTTCCAGCCCAACATTTCTCATGATGTATTTTGCATAGAAGTTAAATAAGCACAGTGAAAATATACAGCCTTGACGTATTCCTTTTTCTATTTGGAACCAGTCTGTTGTTCCATGTCCAGTTCTAACTGTTGCTTCCTGACCTGCATATAGGTTTCTCAAGAGGCAGGTCAGATGGTCTGATATTCCCATGTCTTTCAGAACTTTCCACAGTTTGTTGTGATTCACACAGTCAAAGGCTTTGGCATAGTCAATAAATCAGAAATAGATGATTTTCTGGAACTCTCTTGCTTTTCCAATGATCCAGTGGATTTTGGCAATTTAATCTCTGGTTCCTCTGCCTTTTCTAAAACCAGGTTGAACATCTAGATGTTCACGGTTCATGTATTGCTGAAGCCTGGCTTGGAGAATTTTGAGCATTACTTTACTAGCATGTGAGATGAGTGTAACTGTGTGGTAGTAGAGCATTCTTTGGCATTGCCTTTCTTTGGGATTGGAATGAAAACTGACCTTTTCCAGTCCTGTGGCCACTGCTGAGTTTTCCAAATTTGCTGACATATTGAATGTAGAACTTTCACAGCATCATAAATCATTGTAAGTTGCATCAAATAAGTCAACATTTCTTTCAGGTCTTTTGAAAATAAATTCTTTCAAGATTTCTTTAAATATTTTAATTTTTGACTATTTTTTGGTAGGATGAATGTGCTAGGTATAGAGCCCCATGCTTTTTTTTTTTTCCTTTCACTGTCTTCTGGCTTCCATGCTTATTTGAAAACTCCACCAGTATTCTCAGCTTTGCTCCTTTAGAATGAATATATCTCTTTTCCTTTGTGATATGTTGGTGTGTAATTCTCTTCATATTTATTTATTTTTCTTGATTTTGCTTACTGTTAGACTTGAGGTCTTGAACCTTTTATAAGATTTATAAATTCTGTATTTCCTGAAATAAAGCTTTTTTTTTTTTTTTTGCTTTCTCTCTCTCTCCTCACTTTCTTGAATTCCAGATGGATACCCATTAGACCTCTGAACATGTTCTGTATATTTCTTACGCTCTTCTTTATTGTTTTCCTTTGAATTTCAAGTTGAATTTTTTTTTTTTTTTGAAATTTAGTACTACCATCTTCTGTTATATCCAGTCTGATTGTTGTTAAATTTTTCAAATGAGTTTTTGATTTTATATTCATGTTATTGATTTGAACATTCATTTCCTATACAGTAAAAAGAAGATACATTTTCTTTAATATAGTTTTCTTAATCTTTTTGGGATGCTATGATATCATGGATTCAGTGACTTATAAGAACAGAAATTTCTCACATTTCTGAAGACTGGGAGTCCAGCATCAGGGTACCAATGGTCCAGTTCTGGTGAAAGCCCTTTTCCGAGTGGCAGACTGCAGACTTTTCAATGTGTCATTAGAAGTGAAAGAGACTAGGGAGCTCTGTGGATTCTCTTTTATAAGAGTACTAATCAATCATGAATGCTCCACAAGACCTGCTCACTCCCAAAGTTCCTACATCTAACACCATCACATTGGATGTTAGGATTCCAACATTTGGCTTTTGGGGGCACACACCTGGCCTATAACAATAGTCAAATATACTATTTTGATATTACTGTTTCCTATTAACTTCAAAGACTAGATCACTTATGTTCTATTTCTATTACTATTTTATTTCTTCATCATCAATCACTTTCCTTCATCTAGTAATTTTGATTGCATATTGAGCATTGTGATTAATACATAGTAAAGAATCTTGCTTATATTATTATCCTTTAAACAGTGTTAAATTATTTCGGGTAAGATTCTGTGGATCTCCTTAATACTAATGAGGTATACTTTTAGGTTTTTTCAAGGTGAGCTAGTCTATTTTTGCCTCTATTTTTAGGGACTAGCCTTCACACCTAGTATTTAGTTTTTACTACTATGATGTGTTTACTCTTAAGGTTTCTGAGGGTATCAGTGCAAAAGCCATAGTATTAATTACAGCCTTCTGGCTTAGACCTAAATTATAATGTATTTCCAGTATGGGATAGTCTTTCAAGTCTTTGCTTAGCTCTCAAACTTCACAGTAGCTCATGTCCATTAGTACTCTCCAAGTCTCACTTAGTATTGGTACTTAGGAGTTTGCCAAGCACTAAAGGAAAATTTTTTCACATATTTTTTGGGGACATTTATTCTGTGCCTCTTTTCCCCTAAATCTTAGTCAGCTGTATAGCCCTAAACTTTTTTTGTTAGAGGAGGACAACACATTTTATTTCAATCAAATCACAACACTTTCTTTTCCAACTATTGCAAAGTACATTTTCTATTACAGACCCACTTTTAAAAGGTTTTCTGTGACATTGCAGCAAGCCTCCCACCCCCAACCCCGAACAGAGGAATATTCCCAAATTCTTCCTCAAGTAAAAATAAAAACTCCATTCCAGTAAATGGTAATACATGAAATTACAATAAACTAGACATGTTAAAGGATAGCCAAGAAGTCTTCCAACAGTTTATTAGAAAGAATGTAGACATTAAAAAATATCCCCACCATCATGAACATAAATTAAGGTTTTCAGCCAAGGTAAAAGCTGAATCAAAAAAAAAAAAAGAAAGAAAGAAAGAAAGAAATACAAAAATCCAATAGTGTATTAACATTTTTTTTCCACTCATTTGCCATTCTGACGGTGCAGATACAAATTTGGTCTCTGACAGTACAAATACAAATTTGGTCTAAATGTACAGACTCTCAAGCAACAATGTACAGCCTTTCTTCGTCCTCCATGCTAAAAGATGTAAAAGTTTAAGGGTCAAACAATACCAAATGTACAGGCTTGAAAACCATCTAAGTTAGGGAGTTCACTAGTTTTAGCTAAGATATCGGAGAAGGCAATGGCACCCCACTCCAGTACTCTTGCCTGGAAAATCCCATGGATGGAGGAGCCTGGTGGGCTGCAGTCCATGGGGTCGCTAAGAGTCGGACACGACTGAGTGACTTCACTTTCAGTTTTCACTTTCATGCATTGGAGAAGGAAATGGCAACCCACTCCATTGTTCTTGCCTGGAGAATCCCAGGGACAGCGGAGCCTGGTGGGCTGCTGTCCACGGGGTCACACAGAGTCAGACACGACTGAAGCAACTTAGCAGCAGCAGCGGCAGCAGCAGCTAAGATATATCTGGAACATTGACAAGTGATGACTTACATACAATAATGTGAAGTAAATTTTCTGAAAAATAAAAATTTTAGTGAAACAATCTTGAAGGATATACCAGAGGAACATGTTACCAATTTAAAGTATCAACCAATTGTTTCAGCCACTTTCCAGTCCATGTTCTAAAATCTAAAATTTAGTTACTTTCCCTAAGCTGAAATCTTCCTATCATGTCAGTATCTGTTATGAAGTAGAGGAGATTTAGGTGAATTTTTTTTTTAATCACAAGCACTTTATCCATTGCCTAGGACCTCAACAGCATCATGGAAATCTGGGAAATGTTCATGTACAAGGTTATTGCCTCAGCTGATTTAAAATTGCCCCATACGATGGTACATATCAACCCTTAGTGAGGCCGTTGAAAAAATAAACAGGTTGAAAAATGGGTCAAAGGAGGGAAATACAGCATCTGCCTTTAGAGCTATCAACTCAGGAGTGCTTTCAATTATGAAATCTTGCAGAGAAGTTATTTTTCTTTTTCAAAATCCAGTGATGACAATATTCCTTACTCCAGATCTGGCATTTTTTTCTTCATCACTGTCTTGTTAATCATCATCTGCTCCATCTACTTCTGGTAAATCCTCATCACCACTCATGTTGCTCATCATCTCAGAGAAACAATCAAAATTAGACATATCTTCATCTGAATCATCTTCCCAGTCTTTCTATTTATTGAACTCCACACTAAGCCAATTAAGCTTTGCCCTTTCTTTTGTTAACCTTGGCCATGAGTGGCCAGATTCTCCTTTTCATAAACAACGTATGTCTCTTCTTTTATGCTTGGAATCATTAGGGTCAATACAGTGAAAAAAGATCAATTTCATTTATATGTTTAAAATGATCACTTCCTCCAAGACAACTGAATATGTTTTGATTTTTCAAAATTTACATTAGCATCTTTACTGTCTTCAACACAAAATTCAGTTCAGTTCAGTCGCTCAGTCGTGTCCGACTCTTTGTGACCCCATGAATCGCAGCACGCCAGGCCTCCCTGTCGATCACCAACTCCCGGAGTTCACTCAGACTCACGTCCATCAAGTCAGTGATGCCATCCAGCCATCTCATCCTCGGTTGTCCCCTTCTCCTCCTGTCCCCAATCCCTCCCAGCATCAGAGTCTTTTCCAATGAGTCAACTTTTTGCATGAGGTGGCCAAAATACTGGAGTTTCAGCTTTAGCATCATCCATTCCAAAGAAATCCCAGGGCTGATCTCCTTCAGAATGGACTGGTTGGATCTCCCTGAAGTCCAAGGGACGCTCAAGAGTCTTCTCCAACACCACAGTTCAAAAGCATCAATTCTTCGGTACTCAACTTTCTTCACAGTCCAACTCTCACATCCGAACATGACCACAGGAAAAACTATAGCCTTGACTAGATGGACCTTATTTGGTAAAGTAATGTCTCAAAATTCAGTGACAACATAGTCCCTCCAATCCTGAGCCTACCACTTTGCAGAAGCAGGCTGCATTGTGAAGACGGCAGGGGTATGGGGAAACAGGTGGGTGGGCCTCTCCGGCGGCAGCTCCTGGGCAGGCAACTTCTTTCAGGTGGTGACTCTAGCATCTTCTCCAGCCCTTAACTCTTGATTTCTGTCCCCAGAGAGGCTACTTGTTTTATACTTTACTTGCCACGATTTAGAAATGCTGTCAGGGAGACAGCCAACATGAAATTAGAGCTCATTTTGTATATTTCTCTTTTCACAAAGACTGTGTAATATGTGTGAAAGTTATTTTATGCATTTTTCTAGCTTTCTAGTTATTTTTACTAGGATTGCAACTCTGATACCTCTTACTTTCACCGTCAGAATAGAAAGACTCCAACTTCTTAGTTTTAACATAGATTATGTTTCAAATCCATTAAGTCATTCATTTTTTTTTTTTTTTTGCTTCTGTTATTTCATTTGACTAGGGGGACTTTAAGATACTTTAAAATTATTTTTCTAGGTGGATTAATATTGCTTTAGTTGTGACAGTCTTGTGAGGTTTGTTTTTAATAAGTCAGGCTTTTATACAGGTATAACCTCATAGTAAGATGGGGAAACTAAGGTTCATAGCAGATCGTTGTCTACCACAACAGAGTACATAACGGTAAGAATCAATTATCTGTACTCGTTTTATTACAGCATCCTGTTATTGTTTTAGGTCTAACCTGCAGTTAGATATTTCCAAGTATATTTTGAGTGAGTTTCTGCAAGTTAATTTGGAAGTGAGTAAGGAAAGTGAAATCATGATTTAACATTTAAAATGAATTGTTTTAACTAGATTGGCCATTTTATAATTCTGTAGTCATGTTAAGGTGATCAAACTGATAGCTATTTTCATTATATTTTGTATGAGTTAATGCATTTGACCTGGTATCTGATGAGCTTGTAGGTGGAACTTATTAATGGATATGTTAGTGGGAAGGTCATGATAATTATATGAGTCATCTTTTGGTAAACACAGTATGAACCAGTGTATTTTTTTTCCAAGAAAGAAAGAGAAATAATATTTATCTTTTGCCAACTTTCTATCAGAGTGTGATCTTCTTGTAAACTGCCTTATATTCTAATGGTTATTTGAGTGATACTAACAACCCAACTACTGCAGTTTAAGAAATTGAGGCTCAGTTTGCTGATACTGGTCAAGATACCCTGCAGCTGAGATACAACAGGGTTTGCATTTTCCAGTGTACAAGAAGGTCTGTAGCCCAGGGATTATTATGACAATAAATTGAGGAGACAGAACAAGCACTTCAGAATTTTGGTGGTAGATACATGAAATTCTTTGGGATATATTTTTTAAAATTTTATGCTCTTGGACTCATGCCCAAAATTACGGAAACCTATTATAAAGAAATAATAGAATTCTAGAAATAGAATAATTAGCTTGATAGGATTATTCATAAAGTAAAAATCCCTAAATTCCCCCAAATAAATGATTGGCTAATTAAAATACTGATATACCATAGAGTAAAATATTTATGCTCATATTGATATATTTTCTTTAAGAAAGGATAAATACAGAATTTACAAGATAATATTAGTATATGCAGTGGAAAATATGCAAGAAAACATAAAGTACACTAATGGCAATTTTCCCCAAATTGGGAAATGATGGTGTTCTTGGTGATTTTTTAATGTTGTTCTTTGTATTCTTCTGTATATTCTAAACTTTCAAAACACTTATTGTTTTATTAATCAGAAAGAATTATTATATATACTTACTATACATGCATTGATCCTGAGATTGACATTGACTAGCAGAAGATATTAAGAAGAGGTGGCAAGAATACATGGAAGAACTGTACAAAAAAGATCTTCATGACCCAGATAATCATGATGATGTGATCACTAATCTAGAGCCAGACATCTTGGAATGTGAAGTCAAGTGGGCCTTAGAAAGCATCACTACGAACAAAGCTAGTGGAGGTGATGGAATCCCAGTTGAGCTGTTTCAAATCCTGAAAGATGATGCTGTGAAAGTGCTGCACTCAATCTGCCAGCAAATTTGGAAAACTCAGCAGTGGCCACAGGACTGGAAAAGGTCCGTTTTCATTCCAATTCCAAAGAAAGGCAATGCTTGTATTTTATTGGATAGAGAGATTTTTAATAAAAGTACAGAAGAATCAAGTTGTGTGAACATTATGATGTTTCTTATTTGAGGAAATCAACTACTTTATTGCAGGTTTGCAAGCTCCTCAACAAACAAGTAATTGTTAATATCAAAGCTTCTTTTGAGGGAGTTACTTTTTTCAAATAATAGATCAGATACTATCCCAACACCTACTGATAGCAGGTGCCAATATAAAATAATAAATACAGTTTGGAATAATAGTTAAAATCTGTGGAAGGCTGATTATGTACATTACTTCAAAATAATTCTATGGAGTTGCTGTTGTTATCATGATCATCATAATTATCTCCATATTATGGGGAGAAAACTGAGGCAAAGAGAGTTTTTTAATGTATTACTGGCTGCTGTAATAAATAAACAACAAAATTCATAATGGCTCCAATAAGACAGTTTATCATTCACAACAAATCTATTTCCACAGTGGCTCTCCCCAGGTCAAGATTCAGAGAACATGGGTTCTACATAATCAAAATTTGATGACTCATCTACAATTACACAGAAAGAAAAGAGAATAGATCAGAGAAAGAAGTTTTTATTGGCGCTGCCTAGAAGAGAAGCAGCATTTGTGCTGACGTTACGCTGGCTGGAATTTCATCACACTTCCATCCTGCAAAAGAGCCAGGGCAGTGTGGTCTTTTGTGTTCATACAAAGAAGTGGTTTTGGTGTCAGTTCAGTTCAGTTCAGTCGCTCAGTCGTGTCCGACTCTTTGCGACCCCATGAATCACAGCACGCCAGGCCTCCCTATTCATCACCATCTCCCGGAGTTCACTCAGACTCACGTCCATCGAGTCCATGATGCCATCCAGCCATCTCATCCTTGGTCGTCCCCTTCTCCTCCTGCCCCCAATCCCTCCCAGCATCAGAGTCTTTTCCAATGAGTCAACTCTTCACATGAGGTGGCCAAAGTACTGGAGTTTCAGCTTTAGCATCATTCCTTCCAAAGAAATCCCAGG